>JAUKWC010047276.1:5743-45288 GCA_032356245.1 Endocladia muricata | reverse complement strand
TGAGGACAATGACGAGGTTAGCACCGCGGGCTCTTCTTAATTAACACAAAACGAGGTGAACTTGAGTTCAGAGAACAAATGTTTCGAGGCTGTAAGAGGGAGGTCGTTTTCGCACAACATGTCGAGTATTCTCGGCACTGTCCTTGATTGTTACGTCGCACGCGAAGACTCAAGTCTAGGTGCGTATGGACTTTGTAGGGGTACTTCAGCTCTATCGTAGAGTCTTGCCGTAGTTCTGCATCAATTGTTGCGCCCAGTTACTGAAGTAGAGGACGAGTAACTGACTACGTACAGAAGAGAGAGAGGTTGCCACACGGTACTTGTATTTTTGTAGCTCATTCCACGAAATATAGTATTATCGTCTTTACCTGCCATGCGGGGAAGACGCCGTGTCGGGTGGAGGCGAGGCTTGGGGTAAATTTGGCCGTGCATTAGGTTCAGTTCATAACGTTCTTATAAAGAAGCGACAGTAGATGCAGTAGAAGCTGAGGGCTCAAATTGGGAACATGGAAATTTGACCGCCCCACGTGAGCTGTTGCGATGATAGCCCAGGCCTTTCATAGGCCAAAACAGGGAGAACCAGGAGCTTGGCACCATCGTTAATCGATCCCCGGCAGCGAGATGGGATATTTGGACGAGTTACTTTTCCATCTCGAAACCACCGCAGGCAGAGAAATTGCAGCGTGTCATCAACAACGTCGATTGGTGCTATATAGTCCAAGTAGCGGACGAAGGCAAATCCGAAAGGTCGCAGTGATTCACAAGCATGTGTCCAGAAGAAGAAATGAATGCGGGACAAGAGGTTCGTGTCAGTGTATTCTTCGTCGTCAGCGTTTAGGAACACGAAGCCGCGCTGCCGCCGTTTTGCCTTCCCAAAGCAGGCATGTATATGTACGCGTTGAGTCGCATATGCCTGCAAAGAGCCCCGTCGAATGACATGGAAGTCGAGATTCCCGTCGTTGCCGGAAGAAGAGAAGCCTCCAAGAACATGAGCACCTTTCGACGATTTTAATTTGGAAAGGGTTACATGTTTTCACCGAGTATTGCTAGAAAAGCTCTGCACGCAGAAATTCCAGTAGCACAATGGTGGTCCGCTCACCAACCCGGACGAAATAGTCGATACAGGTGGCGGAAATCTCTGCACGTAGTGAGTCGGGCATCAAGGCCGCTAGGTAACCTTCTTTCGTTTCGAGAAGTGGCATGGCGACGATTCTGAAGTGACCAAGATCGTGAAGGTACATTGCGGAAGCCTCCCTGACAAGACGCACCCGATGCCCGTTGTCGAGACTACGTGCAGGGTCGTGGAGCGACACAATTATGGGACAGAGACAATCTGAATCAGAATGGTCCGAATGTTTTTTCCAGCGCTATATGTGGTGTATGGTTCTGTCAGTGGCTGTTGCTACACGCTTGGGGGTGCGGCGATGGTTTGTGTATATCAAGTGTAAGCGTGCCCACAAACACCCGTATTTAGGTTTCGTGGGCCCCCAAAATGGCGGATGTCATCTACAAGGTGGGTGAGGAGATGAGACTGCACGGTCTTGATTTTGCTCGGGTGATGGTCACCAAAGAATTGGAGCATAGAGTCTTTGAAGTTTTTGGACCGGTCCTCGACGTCGTGAATCTCGGCGAGGCGCTAATACTATTCTGACCTCTGTGTCGAGCTGATTGTTATTATGTTTGAGAGTGAGGTAAGAGGAGCCGGCTTCACCGCAGCTGTTGTCTACGATTGCTGGGATCATACGAAAGACTCTGTAGACGGACTTGTGGCATTTGACCAGCAGGGTACTGCGCACTTCGTCCTTTGTATGCAGTCGGCTCAGGCGACTGCCTTCTCGAGACGTGGAGATGTCAGCATGTAGGCCGGGTACGAAAGGGTCCCATTGAGTAGCAGCAAGAACTGATTCGACTCCGGAAACGAGAACGGTGTGGACGGGCCTGAACTACTTCCAAGTGTTGCCAGCGGGATACCTCCTGGGAACTGGACAGGGAAGCCGATCGTAGGCAATGTCAAGCTCTTCGTTAGTGTGAAGATGCCAACGTGGAACTTGTGCAGCGGTCTGGAACCAAAAACGAAGTGTGTGTCAAGTTGAGAATAGGAGGGAAGGATCGGGCACGGTTCCAGATAGGATGGCGACGTCGATGGGGAGGCGGTGGTGAGGGTTTTGTTGCGGCTATGTGCTGGCAGCACATACTTAAGCGGGCTTGCGCACCTTTGCGTGAAAATCGCCGCCGGCATCGAGGCTGGCCGCTTTTGGACGAAAAAAGACGATGGACTGCGTGATGCGCGGCTGGGAGGAGTCGAACGAAGTGGAAAAGTGTGAATGTACTTTGAAAAGGTGCCGGGTTTCCCTCGTGCTCGTACCTGACCAAGTGTAGACGATGTCCTTTGCCTCCTGTATGTCTCACTTGTAGGTGATGAGGATGGGGTAATAATTCTGGAGACGATCGGATACATGTGTGCGCGTAGAGCGCCAGAGGGCTGTTAGACAGAGAGGCGACATCAGAAGGGGTGTGGCGAAGTGGAGTATGGAAGTGCAAGTCTCGAGGGCGCGAGTTTTTGAAGTAAGAGTAGTGAGCTTAACGTCCTTTTCGTCGACAGCAAGGAAGAACTGTGCAAAAAGATAGCGACCGGAGGTGTCTCGAGACTCTGCAGCGTCACGAGAAAGTAGTGGTAAAGCTAAGCGGGGGAAGATGCGCGGAGTAGGCACAGCGAGGGCTGTTTTTAAGCGTAGTGGCTCATTTGCAGGTATACTTCTGTTCGCGACCTGTAGATGGGTGGTTCTCCGACATCTCCAGATACGAGATGAAAACGTCGGGCTCGCTATCAATGAATTCGTCCTTGAGTTCTCGCCAATTCGGGCGTTAGAAATCAGTCTGCAGGGGACACGCTTAGAGAACCGTTCCGCTTTGCAGGGTGTCATCACCAGGAAGGTGGTAGCAAGACTCTGCGTCAGCTTGCGATATTTGCGTTCGCGTCATCTGAATATGACCCCAGAAGTACGCAGTTCCATTTGACGAACCGTTTCCATCCATCGGACGATCAGCCGAGAAGCACCGATGGTGAAGCGGTTTTTGGACAACATTAAGTGAGGAGGAGAGACTCTCTTTTAAAGAGCGATTTCGATCTCCGGAGCGGGAAGGCGGCATCTCTTTGCGAACAGATAATCTCCTCCCCGGAGGCCGCCAGCGCTCCAAACGTCTTCAAGAAGTACTGCATTAGATTGTATGAGGAAGTCAGTCTTAGCTGTTGTTACCTCGGCACCTCGGGGCCACGGAAAAGCGAGAACGTGACGCGGCGGCGTCACACCAAGCTTAGAAGCGGTTTTGCCGTCGTTGTCGACAGGAGATTCTTGCGCGAATCAGCCTCGCTGTGAAGTAGGGCCAAACTCGAGCTGTCGCCATACTCGAGAGTGACACTAATGCAGGTGTTTAGAAGAATGGTACGAGTCAAAAGACGCATATACGCACTACGAGAGGATACAATATAAATTGAACATCGGTAAGAATCCCTATGAAAGGAAGAGTTGGCAAGAGATGTGGTAGAACAGAAACATGGGACACTTCCCACCAGCGGAGCCGTCGCCTGGTGTTTACTACGCACAAAATTACAGGTCTGCTCGTTGGCACTTTCGCATACATTAATCGAAATACTCGTTTTGTGCACAAGGGAGTTCTCATGGTGAGAGAAGGCCCGACAGCTCAGCAGACGGATACGATATTGGCTCCATGAGCCAGAGATGATCATGTACTCCCTTGTCTCTACTCCAAAGAGATGTGGCACTCGAAACGCGGGGATACTGTCATACTCGGGATTGCAAGATTTGTAGACTTCCGTTCGTTCTGGTGTCTATTGGACATCTGTCCTCTTATGACGTCACCTTTCGCGGGGATATGAAAGTGTGCAGCACAGGTCCACTTCCGCTATTCTCTGTGCCTGCATGGAGTTCTTTCAGTACTCTATTCCGGCATCTTGAACTGTAGAAATTATCAGCGAACGCTTTTCAAAGCCAGATTTCGAGGTCAACGTAACAGGCTTCCTTTTCTTCTGATATCATGGAACCGGATGAGATAAAGCACAAGTACCAGAAATGGCATGCGTATGATACGCGCTGTATTTTGTACAATTTTTTTTAGTGGCCAACTGGCCTTCCACGAGCCCAATATCGACCTTATATGAGGCAAAATTGAGCACCCGATAGAGATTAGGTGAATGCAGAGGCCCAGTGGCCAAAATGTAAGACGCAACGGTCTTCCACGGCCCCTATTTAAACTGCAGTGGGTTCAGGCGCCACATAGTCCGACCTGAAGAGGTACTCTTCAGTTTACGAAACCACGAGAGCAACTTCGTTCTTCTCATTGTAATATGCCGGCGTATGGGGGTAAGCACCGTGACCTGGTTTAGGTATTTGTATGAGGATGAAGGATTCAGTCGCAATATGTAATCTTTTCAGTCACTCGCGAGAGTTGGATCTCATGGGACCTTCGGCCGGATGCATGGTGTGTTCCAATAATGGCAGTACATGGTGTGCGCGATGCGATGCGAGGAATGCCGGTCGTTGGAGTTGGTACGAGTGAGGCAATGCGGATATTTGTGGAGCTTTATAGTGCGAATTCGAATGGAGTCTTGGTGGAATCCGTGGTGTGGTTGGAGAGTCTCATGCCGTGGAGAGGATGATGGGATGCCGGGGGTAGAGTTGTTCTGATCAAACGAAGAGGGCAAACGTCTGGGAATGGTGATAAGGCTTGATCATAGAATTATACGTCCAGCTATGTACTGTTAAAGAAGTTAACAGTTCTCAGCGCTTAAAATTAGTAGAACTATACCGGATGTCCAAAGCACAGATCAAGCGTCTAGTTTAGTGCTCGCACGATCCGCACGCAGCAGGACTGCGTTTTGACCTGCAGAAAGTGTAATTATAGTGGAGTTGAACTAGGGATGGACTTCCACGTGTCGCAATATCACAAGCACTATAACTGCGCCGTAGACTTCCACAGGCCGTAGTGTATCTGCTAGTATTCCCAGTCTGGGCTTCTGAAAACTCCAGTGTGGTGACTAGTGGTTCTAGACTACGACCTCAATTCGAGGGAAGTCCGGGGCTAGTATCGCCCGACCCAGACACCCATGAGGTGGAAGTCCGATTTTCATATTGAAACAGCTGCATGTCGATGTGGTGGAAGTCCGGGTGTACGGATACTAAACCCTGATCTCCAGGTGGTGGGAGCCCGGCTGGATCGATGCTTGACACGGGCATTTTACTGGTGGAACTCCAGGTCTAATAGTACTGTATCTGCATCGGAGAAGTGTGAAATAAGTTTCAGGAACTACTAGACCCTGTAATGCACATATTGGACGTCCGTGTCTGAAAACCTGGATGTAGTATGTGGCCGAAACAAACGCACATAAGGACAACTAAACAAAGTGCTGTACCACCGAAGACTTGGCTGTGGCCAAGTTCAGGATAGTATTTTCTCAACGGTAGTCCTTCTGAGGCTTGCTCGTCGCGGCATTGCCATCCAAAACTGCTTCTATGGCGTGCGCCGCTACAGCGCATATGCGAAGTCATGCTTTGCTCTCCGTTTTATTTACGTCTATAGCGAGAAGTCCTGGAACTAATGAGGATCCTACAAACCTTTTTATGCGAGGTTAAGGTTGTACAATAAAAATAACAAGATGGTTATCAACTTTCAGAACACTCGCCCGGCAGACGATGGGCGTACCCACCAACTGACCTGGAGTTCGAAAGTTCGGGAAGACGCGTACTGCAAACTCATGTCCTAAAAGAATAGCCCAGGGTAGCATGACAAGAGACAGAAAGGGTAGACTCTCACCAGAAAGGGCGTAAAGCCTCGCCAAAAAATTGAATTACGGTCGCTTGTAGCGCCATGGCGTACCAAGAAAGAAAATGCGCTCTCTTCAAGGGAAACAGCACTGCAGAAGACACACTACTAGGGAGTCAAATGAAATAAACCAATCTCAGTAGTGAATTCATACTCACTAGTTTACACAGTAGCGGATTCTGATGCATGGAGTATTAGCTCACGCACGCGTACCAGTGCTTCACACTAGCGCCTCATTTCAACGCTGCTTGAACACACCACAACTTCTCGCTCCAGTAACACTCTCGGTCTAACGCAACTTCAATAGCCAACGCTCTGAATACATTAGTTCGGAAGTGACTTTTCCCGTCACTACAGAAGACTCTCCACGATACCGCGCATAAGGACGCAAGCCATGACGATGTCATCATCATATTCATATGTGCGGTTCCGCTGACGCGGAGATAGGATGTGGGACATGTTTGGCTGCCAGAGCACGCAACACGGCGGTACAGGTTGGACAGCAGGACTGAGTACTGTCCTGTGACAATTCTTGATAGGGAGGTCAGGGACAATGATCCTCGTCCAGAAATGTGTCCTGATCGGGTCCTGTAAGGGCGCGGCACCTTAGCAGGCAAAGTCTGGCGATGTTAAAGTTTGAAGCACGCCTTACCTGCGTATCGCCAATTAGGCGGGCGTAGCTCCGAACGGTCATGCTGAATGAGGATACAGGTGGTGATATTCGGGGCTAGAGATTTGGCAAGTACGACGCGTGATGATTGGGACATTAACACATGTTCTAGGAGTGTTGTAAGATTCCATGAATGAATGCCTCGGCGCATCTTCGAGGAAGAGTCGGTTGAATCGTACATAGGACCACAGGTAGAGCGTAAGCTTACGACCCATTAGCCCTGCAGGTCTGCAATACCTACATCGATTGCGTATGGGAACTACGAAGGTCATCGCACAGTAATGAGACTGGCCCTCAGCATCCATGGTCCGCGCCAAATGCTTGCCAGAGTGGGTGTGTAGCCGCCTGCCGGTGGTTCACCATGTGAATTTATGGTACTACCACATAGCACCCGAGGATTTGCTGGCGGGGCAGGGGAGATGGCCGGCGACCAACGGGGTGAGCTTCACAGTAGTAGGACCAGTGCTGTTTACCTGACATGATACATTGAGCTTACATCATTTCGGCCATCCTGTTTCCCGTGGAAGTGACCTTCAAGTCTCAACTCAGCCATCAGGTGGCTGGACTGTACAAGATTTTTATAGGATGCGGCTGCAGCATGGCAGATTTCCTCGCTATGTGTATTTCAGTGCCACGCGGAAGACCGGTTCACAGCTGCGTACTAAGAATTATTCGATAGCTTCAATGGTGGCAACGAAATTCCTGAGGGACCTATTCCTACGTTGTGAAAAGGTCCTCAAAACATCGACAAATATTAGGAAGCTAACACCCACGGGACTGGACTGGGCGGAAACTGGATACCGGGGATTGCTGCGTAAAGAAAACAGTAGTATAAAGGTAATCCTAATGATAGAAACTCTGTCGTAAGCGTACGTCGTGTTCTATTTCGTTCAAAAGGGGCGGGTGCTTGTACTCCTTCCCAATTTCATCAACGAACAGAATACTGCAAATGCAACTATCTACTATTGGTCCGACTGTCGTGTCAAAACTGTCCTAATCCAAAAGCCTACGTCACGGACGACCTCCGCCAGCTAATTCACCCAAGGGAAACTGAACTGCGACAGCTGTTTGTATGACCGGTGCGATATGCGGCACTAATGTTTGTCGCATATTGATTCTCGGCTCATATGAGACCATCCGACGCTCGCGAATGCACGTGATCAGCACAAAACGTGTCATGATAATTTCAGCTGTTGCTCTTCCCGTTTATCTCTCGCTTGTCGATAACGTCGACAGAACAGTTCGCCTTCTCCTTTGCACCAAAACTCTGACAAAGTAGGAACTTCGCTTAAGATTTCTTCAGTTTACTACGCTACAGGAGATTACTTGCAAACCTGCACGTAGAAATGAAGAAGAGCGAAAGTTGATGCTTCCTTTCACCTTTCATATCTCCGCGATATGTGATACCACATGAGGCAGTTTGGGTTCGTATGAGGCCAATTGTCCAAACAAACACCAGACAGACGATGTGTTCAGGTGTCCCCAGTAAAAAGAGCTCGAAAGCCTTGAACGGTTCGAGGTATGAATCCTGACTATGTTCTCAACATTGAAAATGTTGGCGAGACGCCTTCTGGCCTTACATTCGTGTGCTCCTTGGGAGGGCGTTTTGAAGCCAGGCCACCGACTACAAATCCAGTACGAGGTCACATCAAACGTCCGACGCATAGATTCGTCCGAAACGTGTCGGGAACGCATCAAGCTCCACACCGCGTTCAACTAGCAGGCAATCGCAAGGTTGCCGTCAAATGCGGTGATTAACTAAAAGTCGTTATCCGAGATAAAATCCAATAATTTGTCGGCCATCGCACCAAACCTGCATCGTGCGACCCACATCTTCCCAGTTTCCAACCTGACCATGCATTTGGCCCAGCCGCTTTTCCAGTTTGTACCATGACATCAGACCATCACTGGTACTTCCTTATTCTCTCCAGACCCACCCACCAACATTGCTTAAAACGCATCGCAAATCGCACGTTTTTCCACCCTCCGCCCACACCACGCATCTAAACGAGATCTCGTTCTAGCTTGGAACATCACACCACACCGTCCGCCTCCTTTCCTCACCCTTGCCACCTCGAAAGACCAATGGGCCTGGTCTCCGCTAGAGCGTTCTGACTACGATGCTTCAGAATTCAGCAGTGTTCAAAGCGAAAAGGGCCTGCTATACTCTCATACCGTTCCCAGCCAGAAGACGAGTCTACCACTCGCGGGGCATACATTACCTAAATCATACAGTACTAGAACATGAAAGACCCCACAGCCTCATCGATGGCCTCTGGGCCACATTTGCTGAATGTCCGCTACATTGCGACCCTTTCGTCACCTTCCTCACTTTGCGACGATGCCTCCATCCTTCGCTGTCGCATCTGGCTGAGGAACTCGTCGAGAAACCCTAGTCACTACGCATAGGCCTGAAGTGTATTATAACTGACGAACTGACCTTCCGTGAAGCCGTTCGTACATTCAGAAGCATGAGTAAGAACTGAAAATGCCCCCGCAATCGCCTCTGCACATGCCTCGTCTGCCCGTAACATGCACGGCATGTAGCGCATATGGAAGCAACGTCCAAATTGTTGCAGCACAATCCCTCGGACGGATTAGGCCGCACTACATATGCTATTCGTCAGGAGCCCATAAATATGGTGTTCGTCATGGATGCGTGTGCCGCTCAAGTCGACAAAGCCCCGTCATTACTAACTCAAATAGCAATCGTGAAAGCGTCAATCAAGACGACCCTCTGGCTACGAACAAAGCGCTATCTAGATCGGCGGCAAGAAACTGGACATAATGCCTTCATCTGCCCCCTATGCGTCGGAAAGAACTTGCACAACTTTGCGTACGAGAGGTCGACCTCCAAGTCGCCGGTCATCACGCGCGGAAGATGACAATCGTATCTGGTCCGGATTTCGTAGTGACGTTGCTCTAACCACACCGTCGGTGTCGCAGCCTACTGAGAACCCAGACAGCCGCAGAACAATCTACTATGAACCTACCTGGAAGTACTTCTCTGCGCTCTTCGTGGAAAATCCTAACTTCTTGCGGAAGTATGATAGGCCCAGGGCCCTCATTAGCAATAGTACTTGGCAGGCTGAGACCGTGAGATCTGGTTTCGCCGGACGAGGCGTCATCGGAATGCGCTATATTCTGATGCGCTGCAGCTCAATACGAGAGAATGCATATCGTCGAAATCCGATTATCCCCAACAGAGTCACGCCCAAACTATCCAGAAGAACGAAATGTAGCACTTTTCTCCCACTTACAGGACGTACGTCGCACAGACTATTCTGGTGATCAATGCTTCCACGCCCGTCGAAGGGTACTCCCCCGGCGTGCTCCTCGTTCCAGAGCGACCGCAATCGATCTTGTGGGGCTTTTGCAGACACTTGAGCGATACTGGCTGCAAAGAATAGAAAAGTGACGTGCAAGACGGTAGCAGCTTTCCTGTCTCGCTGAATAATGTGTCTTCTGGTTCGTCACGATTTCGCCGTGCACCCTCAGTGCAGAAAGCGGAGATGCAGTGAAGAGGAATGGTTCCTGTGGACGCGATGAGAGACAAGTCGCAGAAGGATCAGCATAGAAAGAAAAACCACGCTCCGTAGGCCGTGTTCCGATCGCCAGAAACTCAGGAGGCTCTCTGGATCGAGACATCGGGCCACTCACCGGTATTCTGGTATCACCGCAGGCGTGATCGAATAGTACTGCCAATTTCGAAATATGTTTTTCACTCGTACACACATCACAGCTAAGTGGCGAAAAGGGAGAGGCCTTGGTGACCGAAAACCTGGCCGCGACAGCCTGTCTATGTTCATTTGCTTCAAGCGTATCGAAAGTAAATACGGAATTTTACGATGTTCAACAACTCGGTAAACACCCATCGTAAACTGTGCCGTTCGGAAAGCCATCTCTCGCGAGCTTCTGTGGCATTCTACAAAAGGAATCTTCATTCAGGACGGCAAGTTGTCTCGTGTATGTTGACGACTTCCGAGAGAGTACCTCAGGAACATCGCGGCCAGTAAATGTCAGCGGCCACAAGCTGCACCCCGTGTCCGTTTCAACCACTCTGTCGGTACTGCGAATCTTGACGTGTTCTGTCCTTGTGCACCTCAGCATACGTATGCGAATTGCAGACAGTAGCGTATACTCTTCCTTACGAGAGAAAAAATTACCCCAGACCTTCATACTCTCCCTTGCATCAGAACTGATCGCGCGTCACCACGCCAAACACTATTCATGGTAATTTTCGCTACTTACGGCCAGACGAGAACGAGTGCTCTTGTCATTGACGTTCAGGTACAGTGCTTAATCGAAAATTGTGCTGACATGGCACCGCTAAAGAAGAAGCAAAAGACTCCAGAGTAGATTGTAGACGAGCAGATCGCCCATACCGGCACTTCGAGAAGGACTTTGTTGTAAATCGGGTCAGTAATAGTAGATCGTATCACGGTTCGTCAATACTATCAGTCGGGGACAACCGAAAGATAAGAATTTCGGCCTGATTGCATGTCGCAGATACCGTATCTCTTGCCCGCGTCATGATTATGCCTAACAGAGTCTATTAGGTGCATTACTGGTTACCAAACCCCAGTACGTGGGCGAGTATGTATCTGGCACACCGCGGTTTTCAAGAATCGAATTGTACCGGTACTGAAACGGCGAGACATACAGGCAACTCGCTGTTTTTTGGCACGTCCCGAATCTCTACCTGTGCTGTGCCTCCGCCTATCCTTTTCATCGGGAGAGGAGCATAGATGCCAAACGTACAATTCTATCCCGCCGTACCTGCGCCAGAAGTGACCGTTGTAAGATAGCACGCCCAGGCTTAGTGTCATGCACAGCTCTCACATGTATCATGGGAAGTACGGATATGAAATAAAGCGAGGGACGATTTTAATAGCTGGCCATTAGCGTATATTTCAGGACACTCCGTCATAGGTACTCTTTTTCGGTTGCAAGATGCCACTCCTGGAAGCGCGAGTGAGCTACGGAAGTGAACATGTATGACTAGGTTAATATTGCTTTATAAGTACGAGTTCGGAACAACGTCTGCTCATTTTCTTGCAAATGAGCAATTGGGAACTCGTATCATCTCTGACATATCGCAAAAATTGTCTTTTATAAAATTTGAAGCGTATGTTTGTGTGAGAATGCGCACAAAAGTGGCTGCTTTGATTGGAATGCTCCGTTTTCCACTGAGTCTCCATTCTCGAGGGGCCCGTGCCGTGGCCAGCCTACTGGGCTTGGTTCTCGCACCCGCATGTACAGGCCGGGATTGTTCTACTGCATGCTGGTCACTGAGTTCACTCGGCCTCCTTAGATGCTCAACTTAGCAGCGTATTCTTTGAGTAGCTTTTGGCCGTTGAGATCATCGTGCATCGCACAGGTCCTCACCATGTACAGCGACCGCGCTACTCGTCGCGAAGAGTCTCCGATGTCCACATGAAAGGTTACGTCTGATTCATGCGCTGCAGGGATGGAACAATTTGGAGCCTCTGCATCACTGAGAAAGTACCAAGGGTCACTCAGAAGTCTATTCTCACAGACTGTTACTGGAAGTGTAACAACCTCATGACACCGGTCCTCACGAGTCCTCGCCCGTCTTGCGACGAGAACAGCTGTCCTATCGAACCGTTGTTTATGCCTCTCAACAACTAGACCTCCGCCGATCGACGTTTTCTCCTATGAGCGCAACGCGGGTACGCGCACGGCAGCGTTCGCGAAACTAGGGACGGTCTCTCCCTCACCAAATTTCTTCCCACCGCGCTGCTAAGCCATTTACCTTCGCGTCAACCGGCGAAAGATATACTGCCACACAGCCAGATATCATTTCCAGGGCAAAGGCTGGGAAGGGGATGTGCTGGTCTACGGATGAGTGGTACCGAATAGGCCGCTCGTCAAATAACTTCCGCAACTAAGTCTGTGTGAGCATGGACCTTTCGGCGTAGATCGCTGTATACTAGAGAGTCTTCTCCAACAGACGTTCGCGCCATGGACGCAAAGCTTATGGCTGGTCAGGGCTAATTGCTCCACGTGGAGATAGCTTGCGTCGGACACCGGCCAGATACGTTCTACCAAGCTACGAAACCTGCAGAGAGGCATGAGTATTGGACGAGGCGCTCACAACGGTGCCTCGGAAAGCCATATCCATGCCCTGCTGAGCTCACGTAACGCGCTCGTCATCATTTTCGCAGCCCAAAAACCAGCAATATTTCAGAAACCCTGCTCATGCTTCTACATTCGCGGCGTTTTTGGCCAGCAAACTGGTCTCAAGGCTGCATGGTTTCGAGTACTGTGGCACCAGCTTGCAATTAGGCCTAATGCTCTTCTTTTCCCGTCAAAGTATATTCAGCCAACTCCATCCACCGACTACTCGCACGGCCTAGCTGAGCTGCAGCTGTTGAAATGTATTACAGTTCGTTCTTGCTACGTGTGAATGCTGAACATACCCACTGGTTTGATCGCATACCGTGCCAATGGGCACAAGAGGGCATCTGTTTTTCTGCGAGAATTACATACCCGATCACGGGACCTAGGTGCGGCCGTCCAATTCTACAGGTAGTGTTTTTCAGGGAAAGCGTCGACCGCATACATATATCTTCGGCTAAACCTCCACATTAGAAATGAGGTCATTGCCCCACCTCCCAGCCGCTCTAATGGCACCGTCATTGCCACCGTCACACATATTGCAGCTCCATCTTTTCAGCCGCAGAAGCCACGTGTCATACTGGAGACAATCACAAAAGATGAGTTCAGGCGTGGTCTCGAGGAGCAGGTCATCGATAATCAGACTACAGGCTTCTATGTCCTTACAAGTGAAGAAGTCGAGTCGTAAAATCTTCGCACCCCTCCCGGTTCTGGTGGTGAGCGAAGGATTTACCAGTAGCAGCTACAGATCATCTTTCCTGCACTTGCTCGAGTCGCCACTGGGATTATAGACAAGGTCACGGTACCTATGGGTGAGAACACCGCGGTACAACTATATGGCAACCAGCAACTCCACGAAAAGGGTGTTCACATGATTTTCACCCAAACGTGACGACTCCATAAGATTCCTCGGTGGTCTCAACAGGTCGACCTTGCTGCCTGTATGCGAGCAGCTATTCTAGTAGTCTTCTCGCTGTGCGTATAGAAGTGAACGGTTTGGAGGTGGCGGCACGATATTGATATACAATCGCACCTCTCCCAGCTCGTCAGTGGAGCTGTTTGTGTCACCGTACGTGCTGATAGGCGCCCCAAAGACAAGCGACTAGGGTCTAGAATTTTGGTCGGAAAAAAATGATGTTCTCAACTACACGAGTCAGGCGAGACTGGCACACCAAGCCCCGTTACTTTGCCCTGTTAGGCCGGGCGACACGCGACCCTGTCCATTTTTCTAGCTGCCCTGCAGGTCTTGCTCGCTCTCTTCCCTTAGCCTAGAAGAAAAGGACCTAAACCGACCAACAGATAGTTACACAGTAGCCGTAAAGCTCCACTGCATCACTAAACGACGAAAATCCCATCCTGTCTGTTCCGCATCACCAGTCGACGCTCGGGAATGCACCGCAGTATGCTCAAAACTGGCACAACCATGATCTGACACTTACCAGCATACCCCGTGTCCATTACGAGCATCCTGAGCGAAGTAGGCAACGGAAATAGGCGATTTGTCGTCGCGCAACTGGGATGGAACGATATATGGGCCGTGATTGCCGTGGTATCACTCCACAATCACGTTCTTAGTCAAGATGGCTCGTAGAGGAGACTATATCTCACTTGTATCCGCTTGTATTGCCCTCTCGCATTTTGCAGCTCGGTTCCTGGCGAGAGCTCTGGTGTTAATGTTCTCCGACCTTGCTATTCCACTTTCTTGCAGCGCAGTCTACTGTGCCATTATCAGAAAGCCGTCACCGCATTCCTCCATAGTAATGAAGTAATGACCGTACGGACAAAGGACGAGGGAGGGTCCGACTTGTTTCTTGGAACCAGACACACTCCTTGTTTCCAACAGCTTTGCCTGTGCTTAGGTCAGCAGCTTGAGAGCAGTTCCGCGACAGTGGGTGACGCGACTTGTCTCCTCCAAACCTAAAATGGGTTTGCTGCCGCGCTCCCCACTACGGTGAGGCAAGATCCATAAATGAACATGACCGCCTCGATATTTTCGGACTGATCAATGGGAAGGGACACCCCTAGGGCTACCGCCGGAGGTTTCCCGATCTTCAACGAGATAATCTTGGTCCCAATCATGAAAATCACCCTGTTCTCATCGTGATTAGGAGTCACATGTGCGGTCTCCCGGCTTCTCCGGTCCGTTCGGGTCAGTGAGCCAAGAAACAGCACAGCGCGCAAAATCTCATTGATCCGCTTGGTGTCTATCTCGGAAGAGATGGGTTTTTGGCTGTGAATAGTAGTACGACACGTACTTCGAGGTTACTCCTCCGTACTTTTGACTGGTGCAACTTTCTTTATAGCGATGGACACCTTGCGAGCTGCCGCGATCATCAATTGCTCGAACGCTCATCAGTGAAACTTCCTGAAGTCGAACGTAGCCATCACCTCCGTTCGGGAAAAGAATTCGATGAAGACGGACAAAGAAATTTAGCCTAGCTCGGGAGGCTGTGCTGCATTGTCGGTATGATGACGATGCCGTGAAAACGGACGCATGCACAGATAATTAGGATCGCTACGGTTGCGAGGAAGACTGTGCAGAGGGGAGCAGGCTAGGGGGAGTAGATCACGTGTATGCAAGTGACTCAAGCGAGCTGAAGACGGAGCGACCAAAGCAAAGGAGACCACACCGATATGTCAGTATCACGAGGGTGTGAGGTGTCGCGCTGTGGGACCGTGTGTGTATCACTAAAATCGCGAACAGCTAGGATACACGGCCGGCTGAGAACACGCTCGCCCGCTGCGCCACGTCAATTGTTTCCAAATACTCACGGCCTGCATGCGCAGCTGAACACCTCGAGATTTGCAAAAGTAATTTGGTTCGTCTGAGATGGGGCGTCGTTACTAACGGGAACGGTGGAAATATGCTCGTGCACACTTTTATGATGAGGCTTTTGCTCCTCTTCGGCTTCAAAACTTTCAAAAAATCTGCTCATATATCTGGACGTGAACAGGTCCCTCTCCCTGCCGTCTACGACATTCTCGCCAACCGTGAAATTGTAATATGTTTCCGACGTTGAAGTCTACGTTGTGGCCCACTCGTTAATCTGTCTTTTTCTCACCATACCTTTCAACAACCGTGACGGATTGGTCTCCGGTTTCCTTCGTGGGCTTACGTCTCATGCTCTACATTTTCTGCCTTTCCGTGTCTTCATTCTGAGTACTCGTCGGTATTCTGTCCTATGCAGATATCTTCTCACTAGTCCTCTCTGCCCTCCAACTATCTATTTTTTCCACCTTGAGTCTGATTCTTGACCGGGTCTCCCAACATACGTACTTCCTGCATGACCAATTAACAACTTCGTCTCCAACTGCACCCGTCACCCACCCACATGGCTCGCCAAGCTGCATGCGGGGATCTGGTTAGAGGGCTAGCCGCAGCCAACGGCGGTCAGGCTACAATCTGGGCCGACATGGGCGCAAGAAACTCGAAAACATATTCGTCGCCATGCACATGGCTGCGTTTGGATATCTCTAGACAGACATGTCCTTTGCGAGACACCTCTCCATCTCAAATCAGGTCTCGGCGGCAGGATTGTAAAGTAGCTGTCGTGGATGTGGAGCAGCAGCTTATGTCCCAACGTATCGTTCCGAGCCAGACGATGAGCCTATGAGGGTCTACGTGTATATTGCGCAGATCATCAACTTTCAGCACGTTCACAACAAAACGATGGGCACTACCTCCGCCAAACTCCTCGCCAAGAGGCTTAAACGCGGCAATACATATGACCTATTGCTGATGTTGGTCACGGTATGACGCCACGATAGCCCTTGCCGGATTCCGTAAACGTAAGTATCAAGACTGCGCTGTGTTCCAAAAAGTCACAACGTATGCGATGGTGCACGACCTCCATCACCGTGAGGATATCCCGTCGAGGGCCAAAAAAGCAAAGTCACGTCATGGGCTCACGTGCCCCTTTCTGTCCGCCTCGGCGATCACAAGCGTCGACGGGACATCACAAATACAGAAATCACGTCCAACAACACTCTGTAGAGCACCCCTGCAGGACCAGTCTGTATCCAAAAGTTGATTTTATCATATCTCACAACTGTCGGCGATCTCTTGCGATTTCTTCCCGGTGAGAACAGGATGAACCGCTTGGCGTGAAGGCAGGAACGATACGGGGAGGTAAGGACTGAGGCCATGTTGCTACCGGCGACGGACACTTCTTCCTACCGCCGTCGCCTGCGTTTCCTGAATTAGATGCGCACGTCCTTCCTGTGCAATATGGAGTCTATTGATAGCCAGCGTCTACTTTTCGCAGCTCGACGTCTAGTAGTACTAGCCGATATAGAACGGCCTGGGGAGGTCCCGATGCGACTACACGGCATGGCGTGCTCCAGCATGTGGGACTCCATCCCTAGCTGTACTGCAGTACAACTGCACATTTTGGGTTTGGATACGTAGTACCGCCGTGCATGGAACCGAGTCAGACTGTACTGTACATCCGGTGCATGCTGCGGACGCCCGGCTTGGGATAATAACATATCTATATTGCAAAATATGTGCCCCTTGCACGGTATCTCAACGAACATACGTCAGTACTGTCACGCCCCACTGCTTTCTTCAGTCTGCACCTCTCTTTTTCTGTTCTGCGTGTTCCTACTCTCGAGAAAACATCCCACCTCCCATGCCTTGTCACTCTCCAACTAGTCCACGCAACCACAACAGCCTCGATTTCAGTTTGTGCTTCCCATCCACATCATTATCAGCGCTCTACCATCCTCTCCAGCCGTACCAGCCAGTACTGTCTACATCGCATTTTATACCCTACGTCTTGCCACTATACTACGACGCAGTACATGCCGACCACCTTTCGTCCCAGAGTGAATCTCCACACCCCGCCATTAACCCCCATTTGTTACCCTCCTACCTACAACGGCCTTAAATCTCCGCATCACATTCTTTACCCTATGTCTTGCCCCTCTCCTGCCCCACAACGCCCCGTGTCCGGATTTCAATCCAGTTCTGATGGCATCGTCAAACCACGAGTCCGTTTCCCGTCGCTCTCTTCACCTCCACTAGCCCACGCTCCCTCCATTGCATCACATAATAGATCGTCCGGCACCCTCCAACGACGACCCGTATCTCGCCGAGGTTCCCCTACAGGTCAGATCACTTCACTTCACCACCATCCGCTCTCCCTCATGCTCTCAACCTCCGTCGACGACCGCTCTGTTCATAGCAATATACAAACTATGTCTTGACCCTCCCCGACCTCACAAAGCAATCGGCGAAGCCCCCGTTCCAGCTCCGATGCCAAAACACCCTATCCTCTCCCTGCCCCTCGTCCTTCCCGTCTCCACCGAATTGCACTCTCCAGATCGCATCAGACAACACATCCCTTGCCACTCTTCAACCAGGACCCAACTTACATATAGCCTCGGTTCCCGTTTGCATTACGACACCACGCCTTTACCCAAATTCACTCCATCTCTCCGCCCCCACCGAACTATACTCCGCGCATCGCACGACGGGAACACAATAAAAAATTGCGTTGTATTTGTCTGTAACATCAGATTACCGTCCCGGATATCAACTGGTGGCATCACGCGAGACTGGCATTCAACGAGCGCCTACGGCTAGCTCCTGCGATCCACAGCTAAGAGCTAGGCGCTTTTGTGCCTGTCATCTACCCTAAACCGTACGGAAGTTTGTAAATTCCTCAACTACGAATATGATAGTATCACCCCGTTTCGATGGGCACTCGTCGTTGTACAGTAGAACCCGTTGGCGAAAGCATTCTACTACCATTTCCACACGAATGGCAGCGTGCGTACGTCACACATGGCAGTGCCGGTTTCCACTACGAGCATTTCCGAGTACATGAGACATACACTAGGGGTCGAGGACGCGAAAGTGCCAACGAGCGGGCCTATCGTGCTGTACTTAGCGAACGCCAGACGGGAACTTCGCCCATCGAAATCCTCGGGGCCCAACTTGTACTGGCTCCTCTCCCCAGCCCTTCTCCTCGTAGCCCTGTTGCATTGTGGTTAATATGCGCTCCAAGCTTTACGAATGCTTTTATTTGTATACTGACGCGTATCCCCTTTTCAAACCCATGCAATACCCGCACTTGCAAACATAGCGACCGGCCAAGCTTCTCACAGCTTCGCCACAATGTTCTTCCGCCTAAGAGCATTTGGTCCACCAAAACGACAACACCCCACCCCACCACACTCCGGTCCCTCTGCTACCAGTGGTCCCGTTTCCCTGTCACTTGGGTGCCGACTTGACCATGACTAAAACCGACCTCCTTCTGTCCTTTATTGCAGTTTCTCTCCCCAAAGTGTAGGGGACTACTGGTCCGCACACGGTCGATGAGATCATCTCTACCCCCAGGGATTCTGACTACTCCACCGCGCACTCGGAGGATTGTATTCGCTTCTCAAAAGAGTGTTGGCCCCTTACGCTCCCCATTGTCTGCAAGGAGCGTCACCAACAAGACTTATCCGCAACGCGTGTGTTGGATCACAGCAGTACGTCTCTAGAGCCTCCCTACCTCCCGGACCCTATTCACACGCTTTGAATGCGCACAGCGCAAGCTACCACAGAGCGCTGCTATTACCGTCCTTGTGGTCACTTCCTCCAGAGCAAAACATGTCTCTTCGTGCGTCCCCTATTGACTGATTTGCACCACCAATTTTGTTGAAAATAGAAGGAACATGTCATGAGCAGCGAGCTTGAGACGGTCACTTTGGAAACCAGGACGTCCGGGACCACCTCGTATTCAGTTTGCATACAGATGTATGGGGACAAGTGTGCGACTACTCTCGAGAACCGGGCTTTCATTGTATATCCCATGCATCCCACCCTCTTCATCTTGACTACCACTATCCGCCGACGCTCCAGAGTTTCCCTTCACGCCGTCATTTACTTTCTGTCTCTCTAGCTCTTCGCCACCGTGGGCGCCAGAGTATTTGGCGATATTTGTTCTTCGTTCTCTACCTGTGCACTACAGACTAGAGACTGCGTACTAAACCCCGCTCTATACTCTCTACTATTACCTCTGTCTGAAAAGGCCTCGTGGGCTTGTCACGCTCGGACGCCCCACATTGACTCTGGAAAAGGTGCGTGGTCATCTCCAGTTACCATTGCAACATACATGGGGCGAAAGACATCACCCGCACTTCGGTATATGCAGAACGAGGCCAGGCACACCACGGTTGGAAACTACATTCAAATCTCGCCACGTCGTCCGCCTCGCCATCGCCGGGCGCGTCAGATTGTATCGTCCATCTTTGCAGCCATGTGGCCGGCCTCGATGCAAACGACGATGCTGGTGCATTGGAGGCAAGCTGGCGCAAGCGCGAGCTCGTCTGTGTTTCCCAAAATGGATATGGACGTCCACCAAGTGTATTCCAAGGTCCAGTAATATCCGTGGTTTAATGCACATTTTATAGTTCCGGGTCTAGTATTACTACACCCAAACTTCCACCACATGGTCGCCTGGGTCCTGTATTAGTACACCCGGACTTCCACCAAGTAGACGTCTGGGTCTAGTAACACTAGGCTTCAAACTGCACTTTTAGAAATCCCTGCATTAGTAATACTAGCTGACATACCACGGGCTGTGGAAGTCCAGGACGCAGTCCTACTGCGCAGTGTACTGCGAGTTATGGAAGTCTACCCCTCGTTTTACAGCACAGAAAATGCACTTCACGCATTCCGGAATGCAGATCTGCTGCTTATTGCATTTCATGAACCTAAACCCATCATTCACTGCGCGCAGAGACCGTCCGGTCCAGTTCGATTATATTTCCGTCCTACTTCACATATAGCCGTTCTAGTGTACTTGGTTGGACCAATATTTCCCTCACCATGCCCCACCATCACCCTTACTCTCTCGCCCTCTCCACCTCCAATGGCCCACATTCTCTGTATTGCATCGCATACCACACCTCTCCCCGCTCTACAGCTGCGCCATGCATCCCGCCCGCGTTTCCCTCCTGGTGTGTACACCGCACTCAACCGCCACCGGCACTCCGTCAACCTGTCCACTTCCAACTGCCCGCGCTCTCAGCATCGCCTCTTACACCACGCGTGTCACCCCTCTTTAGCGACGCCCCCCATCCTACCCACCACCCCTTGGAGTTTGCACACCACACCGAACCGTCACCCCGACTCCCTCACCCTCTCCACTGCCAAAAGCCCTCACTCCCCGTATTACATCGCCCACCACACGCCTTGCCAATCCTCGACGACACCACGAATCCCGCCAGCCTTTCCTTCCAGATAGTACACCACACTCCACCATCACCCGCACACCCTCATAGTCTCCACATCCGACGGCCGGCACTCCCCGCATCGCGTCGAGGAACACACGACTTGCCACTCTCCAGCGACGCCTCCTATCCCGCCCAGGCCTTTCGCGCCCTCGCAAGTATTGACTCGAATACGTTCTTTTTACCTGCCCACGCCATCGCATCACGAAGAAAAACCGTTGCTTAGTACTTTCTGTTGACGGCAGGGTACCTTTGCAGATTCTACGAGGTGACGTGCAGCATTGCTGCGGTTGAAATCGGGCCAGCGGCAGTTTCTTGCGTTCCGTAGTTTCGCCGCCGTGCCTCGCAAGTACTCTACACCGTACCAAATTTAGAAAATCTTTCCAATGAGAATATCGTGGTATCACTGCTTATCGATTCCCACCTTTCGTTGTAGTAGCCATCAGCGAATACATGATGCCCCCTCGTCGACACAGCCAATACTATGCGTATCTGTAGAATGGCAGGCCCGGTTGGCCACCTTGACCACTCCCACGTGCATGAGACCTGTACTAAGTTTGATGATCTCTGAAGTACTCGCGAGGAGACGTACCGTCTTGTACTTAGTGAAAAGAGAAACACAGCTCCACCAGTGGAAAGTGTCCTACGTCTCCGTTCTCCGGCTCCTCTCCTCAGCATTTCTTTTTCCAGCTTTCTTCGCCAGCCCTCAATGTGGGCGTTAAATAGCGGCATTGCGTCTACTCGTCTTCCAACGCATACTCCCTTTCCAAACACGAGCAACAGTTTGACTTCCGAACACACCGACCGGCCAGGCTCGTCGCTGCTTCTCCTCAGGGCTCAGCCGCCTCGAAACGTTCTGTCCAATACTATGACAACATCCCTTCTGATCAGAATCCGGTGTATTTACTTCCCTTGCTCCATTTCCTGTGTCACCATGATGCAGAACCGAAACAAGTAAGACCGACCTCCGTATACAGTCTATCGCAGTTTCTCCTGCCGAAGTTTATAAGACTACCGGCCCGCGCATCGTTGACAAGATTGGCTCTATCCTCAGGGATCCCAGCTTCTCTCTCGCGCGCTTTGGACACCGTCTTTGCTCCTCGCAAAAGTGTCGCTCCCTCACAATCGCTGCTGCTGAGAAGGAGCTTCACCACCAAGCCTTCTTTGTAGCTCGTGTGTTAGTCCACAGCGGTACTTCCTTCGCAGCTGCCTACTTCCCGGACCATGTCGAGATCCTGCAACAGTAAGTAGCAGAAGCAAACAGAGAGTCTGGCTACTTCCACCCTTGCGGTGACCCCCTGCAGAGCTACATGCATCGATTCGCGCACCCTTTCCAAACCGAGGTGCACCGACGAGTTTGACAAGACCTCAAGGAAGAAGTCATTGATAGCGAGCTCGAGGGTTTCATCCCGGAAAACAGGACGTCTGGGACCCACTTGTTTGTAGTAGGTTGCATACAGATGTACACGGATAGATCGGCCACTACACGTATGAATAGTGTCCTCGTTGCCTATTGCATGCATTTTACTCTCTTCAACTTCAATGCCGCTTTCCATCAAAGCTACATACTGTCCCGGCACACCGTCGTTCGATATCGTCCTGTCCAGCTGTTCCCCACTGGCGACGGCAGAGACTTTCACGTCCTCCCACCTTCTTCGACTACTCGCGCACTACACACCGAAACTTCCACCCTACACTCCGCACCGCACAGCCCGCCATCGCCTCTGCTTGTAAAAGCCTTCATTGGCTTCAAATTGTCATACACGTACCATCTTCTCTGGAAGTATCACACAGTCCTGACCAGCTACTCTTGCGGCATACCCGAAGCAAAGGACATCATCGGCACTCGATCAAGCGCAAAAACCAGCCCACCGAGCCACCGTTAAGAAGTATGTTCAAGTCTTCTCACTTCGGCAGCTTCATTCCTGCAGCGCACCGCGCAGTCCACCATCCATTCTCGCAGAAAATTGGCCGGCTTCCAGGCCGACTTCGCTGCTCGTGCATTGCTGGGCAGACCGGCACAGGCACGAGCTGGCACCACACAGGCGGAACAAACCCTCCCGACCTCCTTTCTGGGGCGTTTGCCATCGTTCCTGGAAACATAACCCCTGCTTTCGTCCGATGCTCATCTCAAAACTCACTTTGTTTTCGGTTTCGAAGCGCTTCCCAACTTCGAATTTGGCATCTCCAAGCTAATGAAGACCTGCATATCTCTTAGGCTCGACTCCCCCGCCCTATACACAGCGCAAGATTCCGCCTGCAAAAGTTCGAACTAGCCCAGAACTATCCGCACGGCTCTCCTTCGCGGAGATAACACAGTTCTGGCTGCGTTTCAAATGGGCTTCTACATTCTCGGCCTACACGTCGCCTTCTCCGCCTCCGAAAAAAGGCAGTAGCCGGAACGGACTCTACATAAATCGAGCAGTCCGGGGCATGCTGAAGACCAAACACTACAAGACAAGAACTATGTTGCCGTGGTCGTTCCAATTATGCCAGGAAGCATAGATCGTTGCTGTGACGAAGCTGACTGCGCGCCCCCGCATCTACTTACGCTCAGTGCACAGACATTCTACTACTCAGCTTGAGACAGGGAATAGAGAAGCACTGCAGCTTTGCCGAGGTTCGCAACCTTGAGGGCTGTTTCGATAAGTTTAAAGCCTCCATGCTCCACATCTTTTGGGACCATCCTCCGACCAGGCTTAAGACTCTCCAGTTTCATCTCGTCGCCGACGTTGCAAAATACATCCGTAGTTATGGAGACCTACGACATCTAGGTGCTGATATTTATGGACACCCTCACACTGCATTCGAGCAAGACTACCGCCGCACCTCCAAGCGAAGGTCAACAGCCATGGGGGAAACCACCCCCCGAATCCAGCAACCTGAAAATCTTGCTGCCGTTCGAACTCAAGTCGGCTCCTTCTCACTATCGCTTCGCCTCAGAACCCCACAAAGGAATCTGAACGATAGGCATGGGGCGTGACTTGTCAGAGAAGGCTCCAAACTGTACCTCTGCGAACTCGCTCACTTCGTAACCCTCGCCATCCCGCTTCTCGGAAACAAACAAGGCCGCGTCACCACCCCAATGCTCCAGCCACTACGTGGAGAAGCTCCAGAAATCTTCATAGACCTTCTTGCCACCCTGCGTGGCCAGGGTACCACTGCGGTGCTGGATCTTGTCCGCGCGGAGCTTCTCCAGCAACATTCCGTCCACACACATGATACTCTCCGAATAAAATATCGTCGAAAGTGGATACGTCCTCAACGACTTCTGTTGTTCCTTCGAAGAATGAGATCCCGACGAGAATGTCATTCGACTCGAACCAATGCGGAAACATGTCATTCGACTCCAACCTATGCGGAAACATGTCATTCGACTCGAACCAATGCGGAAACATGTCATCAAGGTCGTTTATGGAAATAGCAGCTGCAGCCCGTCGAAACGGCAGCGATTCAGCTCCGTACTTCTGGCCGGTGAGGACGAGGAAATCACAGACTCTGTCTGGGCGGCCTAGGTTCTCTCTCTTTTCCGTCGGCATGACCTCGAGTCTATGCAGCCTACCGGGTATGCATTCGTTCGGTACACTAATTGTATTGCACCAATCGGCATGGTTCATGACACTCTGCAACGCATTTGCTTGCGGTCATCTACAGATAAGCATGTGAACCGCACAAAAAACCTCGTCCTGCGAGCAGAGATGCAGCGGAGAAGGCGTCAAGTTCCTGCTTCTAACTGGTTTGGCCTGTGCAAGGCCTCTGCTATCATTGGAACAGCTCAAGTCGTGCGGTCGATTTTCCACATCCCCGCTTTCACTCCTCAGCTCCACTGGCTCTACCATCGCTTCTACATAAGCAGGTCTTTCGGAGACTCTGATACACGGCAAGTCCGACCTAGACCTTCCCCTCCAACGGACACGCCGTTCTCTCTGCACTAGAGTTAAACATGCAAGAAAACTACGATCAGATTAGTGAGCTACCAACATACGAGTGCAGCTTCCTTCCTTCTCTCCCATACGTGCGTCGATAGTTACTCATCCTCTGCTCCAACAACAACCAGTTTTATAGACCCACCGTGAGTCGCCAGAACAGTGCCACTATCTGCTTGTTCACCTCCCAGACCAAACAAAGATGGCGCCGGCATTATCTGGGGCTACATAACCCCCGTTAACCTGCCTCCCGGGGGCTTCTAAGTTGCGTTAACCTGCCTCCCGGGGGCTTCTAAGTTGCGTTAACCTGCCGGTTCGGTGCTGCCACCGAGATGAACCCAGCCAGCGCATCGTCATCCCCATCCCGTTGCTGGTGAATGCGCTTGTGAGATCTTCGCATCGGAACGGCCCTTCTCGTCCTTGCGGCCGCCGGAACCGTCGATGTAGAGCGGCGCCGCAAGCCGAACAGGACGTACGGAGGCCTGGTGAGAAAAACAAGTTCGAAAACTGCGTCGTAGTTGTTGTGAGCTGAGCAGTACGAGTCCCAGCTAGCAGCTACAGATGGTAGTGCGGCCCTTCTAAATTCAGGCACACTTGCATCCTGCCCGCTGACACTTGAATTGTCATAAGCGTCAACGGCAGGACTGGAGGTAGAGGCTAAGGGCCTGCACATGGCATTCCAGCACGCAACGGAAAATCAGATGTGGGTGGTGTCAATAATGTCTCGAGTTGAGATCTGCGCATGGCAATAAATATGGGAAGATGCATGTTGTGTTTCAAATGAAATTGCGCGAACCCATCCGCTCATGTGTGTTCTCATGGGCAGATCCGAACCCGTATCCTTAGTGACACCCACCCGCACCCTACATGATGTACTTACTTTTCCAGGTTTCGTGAAGGGGGCGAGTCTGTTCTAAACTAGGGTGACGGAATAGAAACGTGAGCGTGTGTGAGCATGTTGTCTTCGAGGCCGCTGGTCTCCCTGTCCGCCACGAGAATAGCCCACTCCTGCTCCCACAGCCCGACAGTTTACACCCTTGTGATACCAATTTGTTGACGCGGTCCTCGCTGCTTTCCTTGCTTCATCCTCGTCTCTCATCCCCGTCCTTCTATCCACGAGGTTTCCCTTCCCTCGCTTGCGACGCTCTGCTCCTCCCTCTTCGCATCCCCATTACTCCTGGGCTTCTTTTACTCTTTCTTTTCTCACCGCACTGTGGCCCTGCCGCCTACTGAGCTCAACCAGCTCGGGGAAGCCGCCGTGTGCTTGCCCGCGTTCACTGCCCTTCTCTCCTCACCCAAGGTGCAGGCGAAGTTTGACCTCTTGAGGTTTCACGTGTCGGCCTTCCATCCCTTTGTCATCGCAGCAGTCGACGACGCCTCAATGACGATCAAGGAAATTGCCGCCCTGAAAAGTGAGCAGCGTAAGCCTGTCAGCGACTTCCGCACTTCAATCGAGAACGACGACCCGGTCTCTCACGAGCTGGGCAGCGAGCAGATGGAGTAGATAGCTCGCGCAGCGCTGTCAATCGTGATGCTGACCCGAAAATACAAGAATACTGCGGAGTTCGCAGATGCCGCCCTGAAGTAGAAGAGCTATGCGGTGTCCCTTCTTCTCGCCACCAAGTTCAGTCCATCTAATGTCAATAAGGTTCGGGAAGTAGTTCTGCCAGGAAACTTTTCTGTTGGCCGCCCCAGGACTTTTGAGGTTTTCATGTTCATCCACGCGATCATCGTATGCCACTCGAGGCGTGTCAGCAAATGTTCACTCGCTTTGATCAATATATACCAACCCGGAAATCGTCTCGCGTTTATTTCGCACCCGCTAACACGGGCGTTGACGAAGCTAGCGGAAGCAGGAGGAGTTTTGGATTGTGAGGCGCTAGATGGACGCTACCGTCCATTTTATCCGCGCGTTTAGCACCTCATGTCTGAGAAGTCACGCGCTGATGGCTTTGCAACCGTCACGCACGAGACCACGCTGCAAGGGACTGGGGTAGCGATTGTGGAGGAGAGTACGAGCAGTACGGTAGCGTAAAGCCGAATTGCTGGGAAGGACGCGGCAATACAGGTGGTTGCCAGTCTGCTCCTGTCGAGCTTGCGAACCTTCGTTACAAACGAAACTTTGTACGATGCGAAGTACTGGAGGAACTGGCCGTACCTGTACCACTTTGAGTCGCGGGATGACCACTTCCCAAGGTCTTTGCCGACTCGAGCGGAAGTGCTCGAGAGGTCGTGGGGCGTCGGCTTGAAAACCTTGATGACGATCATGATGCTTGTTCAGAGTCTATCGGGATGGACTCGGAGCTAAAGGATGCCAATTCTGAAGACACAAGACCGCGTCGCCGTCGGCCGGTGACCTTGTCGAGCACCATACCCGTTGTGAGACTACCCGCGCAGCCTCATCATTCTGTGTCTTCCCGTCTGAAAGAGGAGATGGACCTGGACGTGCAGGGCAGCGACAACGAAGTTGGGGATTTTGTGGTACATGGTTGTGCGGGGCAAGCTATTGCGGCTTTCCGGTCCACTCTCAACCCGTTGGAGCCGGAGCCGAAGGACCCCTTTCGTAAAGTAACAGAACCTGCTATCCGGATCAGCCCGTCGTCACCGCCGGAGTAAGGGCGTAAGAGTCACTTCCCGGAAAGAATCTATCGACCGAGCTTCTCGCGGAGCTGCCCGGTGTAACGAAGTTGGACTGCCGTTTCCACAGCTGCACTTTTCACGACCTCTTCAATCATCACACTCCCGACTCGGGTGAGTGCCTGGAGGCTCAGGTTCAGCTGCTGTTGACGGACCCTCCGTTCAAAACCAGAAGCGGGCGGGGTGCGGACGACTCCGCCCATAATTTCTTCACCCACAAGGACATGGACGCCTCCATCCCAATATTCGACGCACTGCTTGCCAAAACCGCACACAGAATCATTCTGTGTAGTGGTCCACAATTTGGCATGTGGCTTTCACGCCCCACAAGTTACAGCGAAGAGGTGTGCGACGAGGGGAGTTATGGGGCTAGTGTGTCGAAAGAACGGCTGCAGAAGTACCTCGTGTTTAATGTGGAGGACCAGCCGGTGGTTCAGATCCAATCCCGAGGTCATTACACGCAAAACCCGGGTACAAAAGGATTTCGCAACGCCGTAGTCACGCAAAGGCCTGCTCACGTCTGGCAGAGAAATTTGCCGCCTGAAGTGCAGTTCGCTCGGGTATCATACCAAAGCAACGGGTATGTGCAGTATTCGTACGCAGCATGGACGAACTGTATTGATGGAATCCAGCTGTTAATACCCGGAGAGGCGGTGAGAAGAGCTGATGAACGAAGTGGCACGAGGATGCTTCGACCTGAGTAGAAGAGCATCAGGCATATGAGCGAGCTGGTGTTGGAGTATTCGACACCTGGGGACCTTGTCGTGCACATGTTCAGTAGTACTTGCACGACTGCAAAACCGTGCCAACGGCATCTCTCACATCGCCAACTCGTGGGGTGCGATAGGGACGAGGACTGCATCATGCAAGCTCTACCGAGCATGGTTAAGGCGTTTTGCAAAAGCGTTGTGAGCACCGTGTCCGACCCCGGTGGCCCTCCGCGGGTTCTGGACCTTGCCACAGGGTACTTGGCTGGCGTAAAACGGAATGTGTCTGCCAAGACGGGGAGCAGCGCTGCGGATGCTCATGCTGGGTGTCCGCGGTATCGATGTCTGCCGGACTACATGGCCCGGTTTATTGCCAACTACGCCGGGGATCCCATGCTTTCCCTGTGCTTTTCACGGGTGTAGGTGGACAACTAGTAGGGAATGTACCGTGCAGTGCTAGACACACAAGACCCGCTAACACTACGGGGAGTGGAAGCGATGGCGAGGTGTGTACTGGTGCGTCCGTCGACGTTGACCTACGAAGGTGTGGGACTCAAAATGTTTGTGGATCAGGTCTTCGCAAAAAAGATGCGACCCTCCCCTTCTATGGGACGCTCCTGTACGCATACTTGCATGAGCGCACGTGGAAGAAGATGAAGATCTGCATGGGTGGAATATCGGGGGTAGACGAAGAACGTTTCAACCGGGTAGGCATCCTTGTGGAAAGGCGGGCGGAGACCCATGAAGGTCCGAGGCATAAGGTGTACATTGTACCGGCAACGTTTGGTGTCGGTGGGTGTGCTGATGGCGCTCGGCACTAGCCTGGAGATGACAAGGAGTGAAACAGAGGTAGTTCTAGAGCTCTAGACATATTCGTGGAGTTTTTTGAGGATCGAGGGGAATCTTCGCAGGGCGCTCTATGTTCATTGAACACCGTTACGATCCGTGTAACCGGTCAGATCCTGAACGGCGAGGAGCTGTGCACAAACTACGGGGATAAGTTCATCTTCTAAGTACTTAGTAGGAACTTCCAACATAGCGTGGGGGTAAACAACCTTGAACACCACAGGCCAAGTTGAGAACCAGTTCTGGCGAGCAGGCCACACCATAGCGGCTGAAAAGAAATTGGGCTCAGCTGCAAGAATGGTCGGGCAATAAGGAGGCGATTTCGGGGCCGCTATAGCAAGAAGAAGAGGTTTGAGAAGTAATGAAACTTTAGACGAAGGGGGTGTCACTGGTGACAGAGGCTGAGATCTACACATGAGAAAAGAGATGCGCAGATGGATGTGCGAAATTTCAACTCAAAAAGCAACAACCATCTACCCGTGTGCTTTCACAAATACAGATCTCAGCCCTTGTCACTAATGAAACCCCACCGCTCTTAAAAATGATATGCTTTTCAACGCCTCGACATACACGTTTACAACCTCTCTCTGACGTCTACTCGCGGGTCAGGTTGTTTCTACTATTCGTGTGATACGCGTAAGACCTTTTCAGCACAAGAAGTGTGTGCCTCCCCTTCTGCACAGGTCAACTGCAGCACGGCTACGGCAGGTGTGGAGTGAAGTGTTGGCATCTGTACTCCACACATGCTTCTAAGTATAAGTGGACGTACAGCGTATGAAGAAATTTATTCCGTATAATAGGGAGCCGACTCGCGTGTAGGCCTCAGCTTTTCGCTGCAATTAGTAACACTTCCGCGCAAATGACGTGGTGCCAGATGTATAATTTGTGCATGCATTGTTTACCAGGGACGGGCCAATGCACATAGCAGGCCTTCCTACAAGAACGCAATGCGAAGGACAGAATCTCTACGTTTGAGCCCCTTGATACCATTACATGTCTTCTGTTCGGCACGCACTAAACTGACCCCGTCCAGCAGCACCCGTGCAATGTGCCACGCCTTACACGAATTACACGTTAATCCTTGTTAACGTTCCACTATGTTTCCAATACTGTTCGAGAAGTCAGGGCGCAGTTTTACACATCTCGTTTCGCCAAATAACGTCGGCAAGATTCTGAATAGGCTAGTGCAACCGAACATCTCCGAGCATAATGCTTTGTTTCCTAGAGGCATACATGGCGCATATGGCGCGTAGCGGTCCTCAGTGCAGTAGTACAAAATCCGTCGGAAGGCGAGTAAGAGTATGAAGGGTCCAAGGCAAGCTAATCCAGGTAAGGCAGGTTTGAGGTCATCACGTAATATTGAGGTACGGAGGGTGAGATGCCGAACTGCAGTGTCCTGCGCAATTCGCAGTACGAGCTGGACATTTTACTAGGAAACGACCTGCGGATAACGGATGCGGGCGTTCACTGGACACGGCACTTCGAAATATTATTTTCTTGGAAGTCGGCATCCATGCGAAATATCGCTGTACTGCTGGAACTCCACGTTTTGGAATGCCACATGAGTTAGCATTTCATGGTATACCAAAATGTGCAGGACGGGTGAAAGGTTAACGGAGCTACTTCACCCATCAGATGTCCGCATCCATTTCCGGAAACACAGACGCTTCCACCTTAAACGTAGAACACAGGCCTGATCCATCCCCCCTGCAGAGGCTGACATCCTTTCTGGAATGTAGCCCGCTTCTTCTGTCCAGTTCTCGTCTAGATACGCACTCTGTCCTCGCCTCCGAACCGCTGAACCACTTTCACCTTGGCATCGCTAAATACACAAAGATCTGCATATTTGTTATTCTCTACTCTCCTTTCCTATACACTGCGAAAGCTTCCGCCAGTAATAGCTCAAAGCAGTCCAGAACCACCGGCACTGCTCTCCGTCGCGAAGTCGACACAGTTCTACCTGTTAGTCAAAGGGACTTCTACATTCCGGGCCTACATGTCGGGTTCTTCGTGGCCAAGAAAGGCAGTCGGATGAGCTAACTGTACACATGTGACGAAATCCGTGGCATGCTGGAGACCAGACGCGCAAAGCACGCTGACACGATGTTTCCTATTATTGCTGTATTTATAGACTGTTGCCGTACTGAAGATGATACCGCACCGCTCACATCGTTTCGCGCTCTGTACTCAGATGTTCAGTTAATGAAGTCGAGGCAGGGGCTGCAAAAGAACTAGGGGCTCGCCAAGGTTCCGAACCTAGGCGATCGCTTTAGTAATGTCAAAGCCTCGATCTTTCACATCCCTCGTGCCCACCACCCGACCAGGCCCGGGACCCTCAGGTTTCACCTCCTGCCTCACTTTCCCGACGACATTCCCAATTTCAGAGGTCCCCAACATGTAGATGCGGGATTCACGAGCTCGCTTAGGCCTCGTTCAAGCAAGACTACCGCCTGACCTCCGTGCGTACGGCAACAGCCATGCATGGGACCGTCGCTCGAATACAGCGCTACGAGGAACCCTACTCCGCTTCGGGTTCGAGTCTTCTCTATGTCAGAATTGTGTCGCGTCAAAGCCCCGCCCACGAATTTAAACGGCCAGTCGGGGGCATCTTTTCTCAGAAACGGCTCCAGAATGTACTTCCTCAGACGCGCTGGCCTCAGAAACCTCGCCATGGCGCTTCTCAAAAATCACGAAGGTCGCGTGACAGACACAATGCCTAACCAACTACGCACAGAAGGTTTGGATATCTGTATCAACCTTTTTGCCCAGCCCGGTTACTGAGACATCACTGAGCTCCTCGAACTTGTCCGCGCCGAGGTTCTCCAGCAACATGCGGACAACATATGTCACACTCTCGAAGTAAGTATCTTCAGAAGTTCTCACGTTCTTGGCGAGATCTATCCGTCCGTCGACGACGATGATCCCGCCCTCAATGCCTTTCCATTCGGTCCAATGCGACACTATGCAGTTCAGCGCTTTTATGAGAACCACGGCTTCGCCCCGACAAAATAGTACCGATTCGCCTACGTACCGCCGATTGCTGGCGCTGGTAACCGAGGAAACATAAACACTGTCCGGGTGGAGCAGGTTATTTATCTCGTCCGTACGCATAACCGTGAATCACTGCAGCCTACAAAGTATGCCTTTGTCCGGTACATGACCTGTACTGCACCAATCGCCGCTATTCATGACACTCTGGAATGCGTATGCCAGCTCTACTCCACAGACGCGAAGGTGAATCGTACAGTCAGTCCCGTCCTGCCGCCTGAGATGCCGCGAGGAGGGCGTGAAGCTCCTACATCTCTAGGTTTTTGGCGCGTGCAAGGTCCCCAATATCACTGGCACAGCTGATGTGGTGCAGACCCCTTTCCACATCCCGCTTTCACCACTCAGCTCCACGGCATGTACTATTCTATCTACATGAACAGGTTCTACAGAGACCCTGATCCTCGGTCAGTCCTATCTTGACCCTCCCCTCCAACGCATACCAAACCGTTCCTACACTACTATTACATAGAAGAAAACAACAACCTGCCTATTGAGGTACCAATATGCAGGTACGGTTGGCTATTCTCGCTTTGTTCCTTCCACAGACACCTCCTCATGCTGTACTCGAAGAAAAGCGCGCGAGGAGTGTTCCAGAGTTATGGCCGGAATCCATGATCGACAAAAGGTCTCATTGCAAATCCCACTCGGTCCCCGGCTTGAGTCTCCGCGTGCAGAGTACCGATCGCCAACAGTAACGATCATATTCTACGTGTTCTCCACATCCTACGTCTTTCTTACTTCTACATAAAAGTTGTTCGCTGAACCCATCTTCACCACATCCGTGGCTACTCGTGGGGTGCCTTCCGTAATACAATTGCCATCGTCCTTACCAGACCGTTCTGTCCCCTCACTCTCTGATCCAGACAACGCCCCGTGAACCGTAAAAGAAGACGGAAGCATCTCTTGCGGGACACTGTGGCATAGCACCATGCACACAGTGCGTACCATCTGCGTGGCTGCCAACAGCAGATACTTGGACGGCGTCGAACTGTGAGTCCGTTGTTGCTGGCTCCGAAAACCTTCAGCTTGCTACAGAAAGGGTGTCGACCTTCCCAGCCCGGCCTTCAGGCATGCGAGCTGCAAGAAAGACCCGCACGCGGACGGCAGTACCAGTTCCGCCTGATACCGAAGTAGGGTGGGCGGGACGAGTCTTCGAAAAGAGTTTCAAAACACTATGTGACCTTCCTCAAGATCACACATCCAACGCTGCAGAAAGTTATCACCAAATGTCCGATCCTCGACCTTGCCCTTGCGCCACCATGATAGGTCCGGAGTCCCTCTGTCCCGATCTGATCTCATCTGTCTCACCCGCGTGTGAAATTCCAGAGGAGAGCGCCCCGCCCCGTCACGGTTCTACAAAAGCGTGGTTTTCCGCCAGGACAAGGTAATATACCTGAGGAACTGAGAACCTATCCGTAACGTTTCTCCTCCATGCACTCAACACATGACAGATTGTCTGCCTCACCCTTGCCCTTAGGGCATAGTCTGCAAATATGACCTCCTCCCGCTGGCGGCGGGATTCAGGGTCCGAAAGCAAGGATGCCCAATTTCCGGTCCCGAAATTCTGCACGCATCATTCCCACCACAAACATCGACTCATTGTACTACAAACCCGTATACTATTTCTTGTCATTCGCAAGAATCATCGGTAGACTCGGTACGACAACTTCCAGGCCGGTCGCGGAAACCTCCCCCGCCACGCACTGCTTAATCGGACCTGTCTCGTTCCGGACTAGAACAGCATTTGTCCGTTCCAGCCTAGTGGTTTCGCTGAGGTACCATTGCAGAGTATGCCTCTCGAAAGTCTTTGCGGCACCAGCGTCCTTTACGCCCGCGTTTGTCATTTGCTTGCGAAGCTGGCCACTCCCGGTTGCAGCACGCGGTGTGTACTGCTGGCCAGCTCCAGGAATGCCGCAGACCAAGCGTCGGGTCTCGTTCTTCTGCTTGATATCCTTGAAATTGGCTTGAAGTCACATCGGCTCAGAGAGTGGTTCATTAGCCGTCATGCGCACCGCGACATGCATATGATGGACTTCCTGTGTCTTCTTTTTGTATTCATCGATCTCTGTCTTGAGGTCAGCACACTCTTGCTCATGCGCCTGCACTTTCTTCGTCTGCTCCGCAAGCATCGCCTGGAGCTCTTCGATTTATTCACGCGAGATCGAGTGCTGGCTGGCTACCGCGGAGGTCCCACCCCTCGTCCTGGACGACTTGGGCGGAGTCGGAGATGAACAAGGCTTCACTTCCGATGAACAAGGAGGACACGAGGTCGTATGAGAAGCCCGCCGTACATCCCAGAACATTTGTATCCGTCGAGACGCGGTTTCAGCGGTCGTGTGGATGCACAGTGAGAACAAATTTCCAATCCGGACGTTCAAGCTGGCTATGCTGGAGCTGTGATACGAATCAACAAATGAAGGGGAAGCGGGCATATGTTTGGCAGCTCGCTGTGCCGGAACTTCCGACTCTGCAGCAGAACCATAGATCGCCTGAACAGTGGCACCATCGGCTTGATCCTATTCGGGACCAGACAGAGATGGCCCCGGCGGTGTTCGACATTGCGCGACCGGACTTTACCTTCCTACCGGGTACCCCTGAGTTGTCCTAGCCGGGTAGTTTGAAGCAGTCGCACCGACTGCCGCAGCTAGGGCATCATCGTCTTCATCCAGTTGCTCGTTAGTGCGCATGATAGATCTATCCCCAGTAGTAGCCTTTCTCTTCTTTCCGGCTGAAGGAGCCATTGACGTACCGCTACATCAAAGGTGGGACATGACAGATTAAGATTTCATGAAAAGCACGATTTCGAACAATACGTCGAAGTTCCAGTGAGCCGTGCAGTCCACGCCCCAGCTGGCACTCATAACGTGGCCCTTTTGAACTTACGGACACTCTGCGATGGATTGCGGGCATTGGAATTACCACAAGTGTTGAATGGCCGGACCGGAACCAATGATACGATAAGACCAGTAAATAACGTCCAGTAGAACAATCGTAGGCTCTACATGCGGTTGCAAGATCCAGTTACGGCGAGAAGGCCACCATATAGCGGCTTACATAGACCTGAACTCACACGCAAGTATGATTGCCTGGAAAAGTGGGCGATTTTGGAGGCGCTTTAGCAGAAAAGATAGCTTCGACAAGTAATCAAAGTTTGGACTAGGAGGCGTCACTAATGACAACTGCTCGGATCAGCTCATGTAAAAGGTCATGTGCCAGTGACTATGTGAAAGTGAACGCGAAAAGCAACAGTAATCTGCTCATGTCTCTTCACATGAAAAATTCCGAGCCCCTCCTAATACTGCCACCCTACCAATTTGGAGAAGCACTTACTTTTGAACCCGACGGAATATATTTGTACAACCTTTCTTCGACGTCTACTCGCGCTTCTCTTTCTTTTTACGCTTCATGTGATACATGTGAGAATTGTTTGGAAGGAGAAACTGCGCCCCCCTTCCTATGGGGGTTACTTATAGCGCGACTACAGCAACAGAGGAATGATTTGTTGGTGTCTGTTTTGCCCTCGTGATTTGAAGGATAGGTGGCCCTACAGCGAAGCAAAAACTCTGCTCCGTATTGACCGATGCTGACTCGACTGTGGATCCCAGTCTTCACCTTCATTTGGCAACAGGTCGTCGCAAATCACGCACAGCCAGATGCATAAATTCGTGCAGGCAATTTTAAGCAGTATCTGTATGATGCATGAAGCAAGATTTACTCTGCGAACGTAATGCTATGGACAGAGGCACTTTATCTCAGCCTCGTGTTACAGTTAATCGTCTTACTCACGGCACGCACTAAACTGACGCCGTCGCCCTCCAGTCTTGCGATCTGCTACTTATTGCGAACGTTAAGGTATAGTCCCCTTTTCGGTTTCACTATTGTTTCAATACTGTCGAATAATTCAAAGCATAGTCTTACTCTTTGTCTCCTGCCATTAAACTTCGACACGACTCGCGGTGAGCCAGTCTAGCTGAACATCAACAATCATAATTCCTAGTTTCGTAGAGTCGTAGACAATGAATAAGGCGCATAGCGGTCTTCAATGCAGCCGCCTCCAATCCTTCGGAAGGCGATTGAGGGCTTTGAGGGTTTTAAGGTGGAGCCATCTGCGTGAGGCAGAACAAAGGCCATCATGCGCCATTTCGTTCGGTTATTTGAGATGTGGAACTACAGTGTCCTGCACAAGTCGCAGAAAGAGCTGGGTGTTTTACTTGGAAATGAACTGCGAATATTAGGTGCCGACACTAACGATATGCGGCGGTTCAAAATAACTATTCTTCGGAAGTACGCGTCCACTCGGAAAACCGCCGTACTTCATGATCTATACGTCTTACAATGCCATGGAGGACAGTACTCCCTGGCACGCCGAAAAGTACATTATGAACGGAAGTTTGACAGGTCTACCTCACCTGAGGTACATCCACATCCTCTTACAGAATCACGGAGGTATTCCAGTCGCTTATGAACTGTATCATTCACGAATGTCTCTATACGTTCTTTGAAATTTACCGGGGTGGCTTGATCATGCTCAGTGAAGATGAGCACCTACACCTCAATGGTCTTGAAACGGCATCGTAGCATTTCCGAGATCAGAACCTTCCTGTGTCACCGAATAGGTGTAAGTGTAAGGCCAGAACTCCCTTCGAATCGTCGTCAGCAGACAAGGACCTAAAGTCAATCGTGAAAAGCTCAACATGCTGGCAAGATAGCCCTAGCCCTGGCCACGCCATTACCTAAATTGCGAACGATGAAGGGTTTCATACAAGTCTTCCGACGAATAAGCAAAACAGTCCTGAAAGCTTGCCAGCTCGGCGCACAGACTTCACCGGGTAGGCAAAGAGCTTGAAGCCGTGGAGAGCAAAGTTTCAGACGGCTTCGGGATCTGCGAAGGGATTTATCTCAAGTACACTCATACTAGCTGCACCTCATTTCGATAATCCTTTCTCCAGGTATACTTATCCATTTGAGCTAATAGATTCATTGAATCTAAGCCTCGTAAGGGAGACTCATATCAGTGATCTAAATTCTTTCTCCCCCGAGAAGCCTTTTCTTAAAAAGATGGACTATACAGCCGACAAAGAAAATATATTGGGACTGATAACAGTCTCGCAAGAAATCCGGGTACTTCGCAAAGAGCACGACCCTAATATACGTGCCGAGAGCCGGGTTTGAAAGCGCTCTTTCACGAAGCTGAAGCTCACTACACGAATGAACTCGGCGACATTTCTACCATTATCTACATTGCACGGTGGTTATGTACGGTATCCTGGGAGACTTTGCGACTCTGAGCGAAGAGATGCTCCCGTATCGTCATTGGTGCAAGACTCCAAAAATGCTGTCTATTTGAAATTATGGGGGATACCCGAAGGCTGGAGAACGTGCACTGAAAGCACGAGATTGGAAACCTCGGAGAAATTTTCCAAGACCGCAAGACTTGCTTTTACGAGAAGAACTATGAAATGCAGAAGTTCGCACAGCCTGCCTCTCTCTTGATACCGAGGAGAAGATGGTGGTCTTTCGACGACAACTTCATCTTTACTCTGCTAAGGATAGAAAGCATAAAGGATATTGGTGCAGCTCCGACCAGCAGTCTGAAAAAGGAGCTCCACTCAATATGTTCTCTGTTGAGTGGTACTGCAGTAATGTGCACCAACTTGTTCTTCTCATATCTGTTCGAACTTCGCGATATCCAGAACAGTACTTTATCTCGCTGATACGACAAATTCACGTTCAAGTTTTGGAACAGGCCGATGGGTACGTATCTGGTATGGTCCGTACCATGCGCATACCAATACTCGAGGACAGATGGAATACAGGTAGTAGTCAACCACAGAATAGAGCCCTCTCTCGACTACCGCTGTTCACGCTGTTTCCATAATTGAGACGGGCTTCTGAGTTCTGTCTAGCGTCCCTGGGAACTCCGCTGTCCACGAGGGTTATGGCCTTCTTCTCTTCGAACTTGATCTGAATTGGACTGCAATATCTCCGCAAACCTTATGGGACGAAATGATGTTTCTCTCAAGAAAGTGAATGAGAGCAAAAGAAACACCTAAGATAGGGGTTAAGGATGGTCAGCTCTCGTAGGCAGCCGTAAGGACTCATGGAAATGCGCAATATTTTCGATTGCATTAGTCCTATTCGTACAAGACCGCAGGCCAGCCGTTGATATGTCTATCGTTGCTTGCCAACTCAACTGCTAGACCCCGAGGGTCAAACGACTTCACTGCAAAGATATGTGAGCCGTTCAGAGTACATGGACTGGTTGGGAGATATAATTTGACCCTCGACCAACAGAGTCACTTCGGATCTCATCCCGTCTTACATGTCATCTGTACGGCTGTCTTTCGAAAGCACCCTACTGGAATCTTCCAGTCAGCTCCACTGAGACGTGGTCCGATCCCAGACGGTCAGGAATATAGGTACGTAGAGGAAGCGATCTCCAGTCACCGGATGTAAGAGCTCGTATTCAAGCAACTTGCCAGGATGAATGAATAATCCGAACGTCATGCTCGCTGCGAGCTCTCAAGACATTTTGTTGAGAAGGACAGAACAATCACTAAGGCCCACCAAGACAACATTTTCGAGGAGAATGTATTGTCCTATCATCACTATAGTTGACAAAAACCTCCACAGAAGTAAGTGGGCGCACTTCAGCGATTCATACTTACAAAGAACGCAAAATTACTCAAGCTGACCAGAACAGTTTACAACGACATACGGTCTTTTCATATTCTGATTCAAAGAAGCTACTGAACGCTTGGTAGCACATGTTTCATCGTCGTTGCAAAGTTTCCAAAAAGTCGAGACTTTTCTAGAGGCTGTGATTCGTGCGTTGCCAGAACTTAGGAATCGGCTGTTCTTGACTTCATGAGCATATGTTGCATCCAAAGCGCTGCGTACAGGATGTTGTAGGTAGTCGTTTCCCCTACTGTTCGGTCTATCTCAGCTGCTGTTGCTAGTGGTTTTTAGAACTGGTATCCAACAAGATATAATTATTAACGGACATCTTCGACCGTCGTTCGAATTACCCTAATGGATCTTCACTGGCCCATTCATTCATATACATACATGAGACAGTAGCAATTAATCCCTACCAGGGAGTATGGTGGTTCAAGCTGAAGGAAAAGCTCAGAGATGAACCGTAGTGGATTAAAGAAAACAATATATCAGAGTAAGCGGTTGAGGAATATGATGCAGGGAAAGAACAGAAAGGAAATGGTAAGTGTGAGTGAGGCCGGGTCTTACAGTAACAAAACGAACTAGCAATTGAACTAAAAAATGAACCAACAAGTACCGGATGAATCGCAAATAGCACTACAGTAAGTTATTAAACGCATCCGGATTGGAAAAACATTGGTTTGTCAAAAGCATCTAGATGGGAACTACAGTTTATTGCAAATTCGGAAATCCTAAGGAGTTGTTTCTTGTGGTTGTACTGGGTGGTGCGGGACAGAACATTGCACTGAACTCTACAAACGAACCGGAATCGTAAATTCCTGCACA
>JAUKWC010047165.1:0-45358 GCA_032356245.1 Endocladia muricata | reverse complement strand
CTCCTGGTTTACCAAGTAGAAGTAAAGATCGGCCATCTTCTAGTAAATCTCTAATAACACTAATCGTACCAAAAATAGCTCTACCAACTCGGCAGGTTAATCCAATAATATTACCTTTTCTATTCCGGATAGAGCTAATACGATGTAAAGTCCGCTCAATACCAGAACGGTTATCACCACTGAAATTACCTGTTCGCTTTATGCAATAATCTAAATCCTGCCATGAAATTATTCTGCCAGATAAATACTCAGGACCACTGGGAAAACGTGCTTCTGGTCTTCTACCTAAGTCCATTACTACCTCAAGTAAGAACTTATTTTGGGGATGTTGTTCTAAGGGACAACGCACAAAGTCGGGCAAAATATCTAATAATTCATCTAAGTCGTCTGCTATTAACATTGTTACTATTTTACCTGTAAATAAAAATATTAATCTAGCTATTGCTATTGATTATTCATCCTTTATCCATTATAAATTCATTAAATCACATTATAAGGATTTATTTTACTAAAATTAAGTCATGTAGAATAGAGGTGATTAATTTACACTCAAGTATAATTCAGTGTCCATAAATAGGTAAACAATATGTACCGCAAAATTGTGAAAACAAAAAATATAAAGCTCAAAACTCATATAAAAATAGTTAGCTACTTAAACCAATCTGGTCAAATTATTGGAAGCAAAATAATTAATGAGAAGAGTAGTGCTCCAGTTATAGAATTCTCAGACAATAGCAGAATATGGATGCTGCCTGAGGAATTAGAATATATATTTAATACAAAAAAATACTAAACAAGTTATATGAAATTTCAAATAAAAGACCTTAAAAAGCTTCTATCTTCACTTCAAGATAAGCAAATAGCAAAAATAAAAATAACAAGTAATACTTTTAAGCTTGTCATTAACGCACAATCTGTAAAAAGGACAGACAATTTGCATACGAACAATTTAAGTACAAACAAAGAGATAGAAGTTTTGTCAAAAGACACAACAAATATAAAAGAAAAAAAAGATGATTCTAATAAATACTTAACAATTGTATCACCCATGGTTGGTACATTCTATAAATCGCCTGGACCAAATGAACCTGCCTTTGTTAAACTTCATGATATAGTCCGACAAGAGCAAATTATTTGTATAATTGAGGCTATGAAACTAATGAATGAAATAGAAGCTGAAGTTAATGGCGAGATTATGGAAATACTAGTAAAGGACGGAGACGTAATTGATTGTGGACAAGCATTAATGAAAGTTAAACCAATTTCAAAATAAGTGAAATTTTAACTATTGTTAACAGATTTTAAATACAACAGTTATTATATTTATAATATAGTACTAATATAAAAACTCGTATATAATAATAAAGAAATCTGTAAAAAAGACAGTATCTAAAACTACTATTTTAATATTAGTTAAACCAGATATCTATCTTTACAATATGAGCGTTTTATACCTTGTCTCGTTTTAAGAAATAAATAGAGAGGAAAAACTCGATGACAATTAGCTCAAAAGAGCAAGAGGCAAAAAAGGTCAAAGTAACTGTAGATAAAAATCCTGTAAGCACATCATTTGAAAAATGGGCAAAACCTGGCCATTTTTCAAGAACCCTTGCAAAAGGACCAAAAACAACAACATGGATATGGAATTTACACGCTGATGCTCACGATTTTGACAGTCATACAAGTTCACTGGAAGAAGTCTCTAGAAAAATCTTCAGTGCACATTTCGGACAATTAGCAGTTATATTTTTATGGCTAAGTGGAATGTACTTTCATGGTGCTAGGTTCTCTAATTATGTTGCATGGTTAAGTAATCCAACTACAATTAAGCCAAGTGCTCAAATCGTATGGCCAATTGTAGGGCAAGAAATTCTAAATGGAGATGTTGGTGGAGGTTTTCAAGGTATCCAAATTACTTCTGGTTTTTTTCAGTTATGGAGAGCATCTGGCATAACAACAGAAACTCAGCTATATGCAACTGCTATTGGTGGTCTTGTAATGTCAGCACTTATGGTATTTGCTGGCTGGTTTCATTACCATAAAGCAGCACCGAAACTAGAATGGTTTCAAAATGTAGAATCTATGATGAACCATCATTTGGCAGGGCTACTTGGGTTAGGTTGCCTGGGATGGGCCGGTCATCAAATTCATGTTGCATTACCAATAAACAAATTACTAGATGCTGGTGTTTCAGCCCAAGAACTACCATTACCTCACGAGTTTTTAGTTAATAGAGAATTAATAGCTCAATTGTATCCTAGTTTCAACAAAGGTATTTTACCTTTCTTTACTTTAAATTGGAATGAATACTCTGATTTTTTGACTTTTAAAGGAGGGCTTAATCCTGTAACTGGCGGTTTATGGTTAAGTGACACAGCGCATCATCATTTAGCTTTAGCTGTTTTATTTATAGTAGCAGGACATATGTACCGTACGAACTGGGGTATAGGTCACAGCATGAAAGAAATTTTAGAAGCTCATAAAGGTCCATTTACAGGAGAGGGACACAAAGGTCTTTACGAAGTTTTAACTACATCTTGGCATGCACAATTAGCGATTAATTTAGCTATGATAGGATCACTTAGTATTATTGTGGCACACCACATGTATGCAATGCCTCCATATCCATATATAGCTACTGATTATCCAACGCAATTATCTTTATTCACTCATCATATGTGGATAGGTGGATTTTGTATTGTTGGTGCAGGAGCACATGCTTCAATTTTTATGGTTAGGGACTATAATCCGGCGCAAAACTATAATAATGTATTAGACAGGGTAATAAGACACCGCGATGCTATTATCTCTCATTTAAATTGGGTTTGTATATTTCTAGGATTTCATTCATTTGGCTTGTATATCCATAATGATACAATGAGAGCACTTGGTAGATCTCAAGATATGTTTTCTGATACGGCTATTCAATTACAACCAATTTTTGCACAATGGGTACAAAATATTCATACACTAGCACCAAGTAATACAAGCCCTAACTCTTTGGCTACAGCAAGCTATGCATTTGGTGGTGACATTGTTTCTATCGGAAACAAAGTTGCAATGATGCCAATATCCCTTGGAACTGCAGATTTTATGGTTCATCATATACACGCCTTCACGATCCATGTTTCTGTTTTAATACTAGTAAAAGGATTTTTATTTGCAAGAAACTCGAGACTTATTCCTGATAAATCAGATCTAGGATTTCGTTTTCCTTGTGATGGACCCGGACGTGGCGGAACATGTCAGGTTTCAGGCTGGGATCATGTATTTCTAGGATTATTTTGGATGTACAACTCTCTATCAATTGTAATATTTCATTTTAGTTGGAAAATGCAATCAGATGTATGGGGTAGTGTTTCACCTACGGGAACAGTATCTCATATAACAGGAGGTAATTTTGCACAAAGCGCAATTACTATCAATGGATGGTTAAGAGACTTTTTATGGGCACAAGCTTCACAAGTAATTCAATCGTATGGTTCGTCATTATCTGCTTATGGACTAATATTTTTAGGTGCACACTTTGTTTGGGCATTTAGTTTAATGTTTTTATTCAGTGGACGAGGATACTGGCAAGAGCTTATAGAATCAATTATTTGGGCACATAATAAAGTGAAAGTGGCTCCAGCGATCCAATCGAGAGCTTTAAGTATAACACAGGGAAGAGCTGTTGGTGTAGCACATTATTTGCTAGGTGGAATAGGTACAACTTGGGCGTTTTTCTTAGCAAGAATAATATCTGTAGGATAAAATAGGAGTTAAGTAAATAAAACATGGGAACAAAATTTCCGAAATTCAGCGAAGCGCTAGCTCAAGATCCTACCACAAGAAGAATTTGGTATGGTATAGCTACTGCACATGATTTTGAAAGTCATGATGGTATGACAGAAGAAAATCTATACCAAAAAATCTTTGCATCACACTTTGGACATATAGCAATTATATTCTTATGGACATCAGGTAACTTATTTCACGTTGCTTGGCAAGGTAATTTTGAAGAATGGGTTATTAAACCATTAAAAACTAAACCAATAGCTCACGCAATATGGGATCCACATTTTGGTCAACCTGCAATCAAAGCATTTACCAAAGGTGGAGCTTCTTATCCAGTCGATATAAGTTTTTCAGGACTATACCATTGGTGGTATACAATTGGTATGAGAACGAATAATGATTTATATAGTGGAGCACTACTACTGTTAATTTTGTCAGCAGTAATGCTGTTTGCTGGTTGGTTACACTTACAACCACAGTTCAAACCAGGATTATCTTGGTTTAAAAACAACGAATCAAGATTAAATCACCATTTATCCGGTCTATTTGGCATTAGTTCACTAGCATGGACAGGACACCTAATTCACGTAGCTATTCCTGAAGCAAGAGGACAACATGTTGGGTGGAACAATTTTGCAACAACATTACCGCATCCAGAAGGTTTACAACCATTCTTTACTGGACAATGGGGAGTTTATGCATCTAATCCAGATAGCTTAAAACATATTTTTGGTACAAGTGATGGAGCAGGAACAGCAATATTAACATTTCTAGGAGGATTTCATCCTCAAAGTCAGTCATTATGGCTAACAGATATGGCTCACCATCATTTAGCTATTGCTGTTTTATTTATTATTGCAGGACATATGTATAAAACTAATTGGGGCATTGGACATAGTCTTAAAGACATTTTAGATGCACACCAGCCGCCAAGTGGTAGATTAGGCTCTGGACACAAAGGATTATATGAAACTATTACAAATTCATTGCATATGCAACTTGGTTTAGCATTAGCATCTTTAGGAGTTATTACTTCTTTAGTTGCACAGCACATGTATGCAATGCCTCCGTATGCTTTTATGGCTAAAGATTTTACTACTCAAGCATCTTTATATACTCATCATCAATACATTGCAGGATTTTTAATGGTTGGTGCATTTGCTCATGGTGCCATTTTCTTCGTTCGAGATTATGACCCAGAACAAAACAAAAACAATGTACTTGCGAGAATGCTAGAACATAAGGAAGCAATTATTTCTCACCTAAGCTGGGTATCACTTTTTTTGGGTTTTCATACACTCGGATTGTATGTTCATAATGATACAATGATCGCATTTGGCACACCAGAAAAGCAAATTCTAATAGAACCCGTTTTTGCCCAATGGATACAAGCAAGTTCAGGAAAAGCACTATATGGTTTTGATGTACTACTATCATCCAGTTCAAGTATAGCTTCCCAAGCAAGTAACAGTGTATGGCTACCGGGTTGGTTAGAAGCTATCAATAGTGGAAAAAATTCTTTATTCCTTACAATTGGGCCTGGAGACTTTCTCGTTCACCATGCTATTGCACTCGGATTGCATACAACAACTCTAATACTTGTGAAAGGAGCATTGGATGCAAGAGGATCGAAACTTATGCCAGATAAGAAAGATTTTGGTTACAGCTTCCCTTGCGACGGACCTGGTCGTGGGGGCACATGTGATATATCCGCATGGGATGCATTTTACTTATCTGTATTCTGGATGTTAAATACAATTGGTTGGGTAACCTTCTATTGGCATTGGAAACATATAACAATTTGGCAGGGTAATGTTAGTCAATTTAATGAATCATCAACCTACTTGATGGGATGGTTTAGAGACTATCTATGGCTAAATTCTTCACCACTAATAAATGGGTATAATCCTTATGGCATGAACAACTTATCCGTTTGGGCATGGATGTTTCTTTTTGGTCATTTAGTTTGGGCGACAGGATTTATGTTCCTGATTTCTTGGAGAGGATATTGGCAAGAGTTAATAGAAACACTTGCGTGGGCACATGAAAGAACCCCTTTAGCTAATTTGATCAGGTGGAAGGATAAACCTGTAGCATTATCAATTGTACAAGCAAGACTTGTAGGATTGGCTCACTTCTCAGTAGGTTATGTTTTAACATATGCAGCATTTGTAATTGCATCTACATCAGGAAAGTTTGGCTAGTAAGTCTAAAAAACTTCATTAAAAAAAGATAAAAACAACCATCAATATCATTGATGGTTGTTTTATTGCAATAAGACATAAAATTAGATATGATTAGGTATTATTAATTTTTAATTAGATAACTCCAAACTATGGCAAAAAAAAGCATGATACAGAAGGAAATAAAACGCCAAAAGCTTGTAAACAAATATACAGATAAAAGAAAAAAGATAAAAAAAACTATAAAAGAAACAACAAATGATTTTGAAAAACAAATAAGATTTCAACAAGAACTACAAAAATTACCTCGTGATAGTTCACCTTGTAAACTAAGAAATAGATGCTGGGTAACAGGTAGAAGCAGAGGAGTTTACCGTGATTTTGGACTCTCTAGACATGTTTTTAGAGAAATGGCACATGAGTGTTTACTTCCGGGCGTAACAAAGTCTAGTTGGTAAAAAAATAGAAATAAATACTCTAAAAAAACATAAATTTAAAGTATTTATAATACAAACTGAGAAAAAACTAGACCAAAATTAAAGTCCGAACTGATTACCTCGTCGATATTGCAAATAGGCTGCAACTAACAATCCAGCTAAAGTTACAGGAATAAGACCTAACACTATACCTGATAAAAGGGGTTCTACCATCTAAAAAATCCTTTAAATATTTGTAAAAAACTATTCCGAAGATCTATATACTGTTTTTTTTATCTAAAACCAATTGATGCTTGCCAGACGAAAGCCAAAAGTAAAAAGAATACGGGTATAACTGGTAAAATATCAACTAACGGACGAAAAATAGCATAAGCTTCTGGTAATTTTGACAAAATGACTGTAGTAAACATAAAATAAACTCCTGAAAATTAATTATAATAACAAATATTGTAAACCGTATTAAATTTTTGTCTTTAATATTAACAAAAAACTAGATTAACAGTGCGATGAATATTTATACTATAGTTTAATCTAAAAACATAAATAGAAAAATATTTAAGTAAGTTTTATTTAAAAGTTTGCACCTGTATAATAATAGATTTTAAAATAATAAATAGAATATATTGAACCATATATACTATTATATATTAGATAATTAATTATTTATTAATTTATTAACATTTAAAGGAAAAACCTTATGACAATAGCTGTGCAACTACTTGTATTTATTTTAGTAATATTATCAACATTATTAGTCGTAGGAGTTCCTGTAACTCTAGCATCACCAGGACAATGGGAACAATCGAAAAACTTAATTTACACAGGTGCGGGAATATGGGGAGGCTTAGTAATTATAACTGGTGTTGTTAATTCATTTATTGTCTAAAGAAATAACAAGTATATAAATATACTGTATAAACTTGACAGAATAAGTATTTATTGAGACAATCCATTGCATAAGCGGGTATAGCTCAGTGGTAGAGCGTAACCTTGCCAAGGTTGATGTCGCGCGTTCGAATCGCGTTACCCGCTTACTAGCTATATGAGTAATTATAAATATTACGCTTCTACTGAATTAGTATCTATAACTGAATCATCCTCTTTTGTGCTGACCGATTCAGAAGCATTTGCTTCATAGGCTTTTTTACCTAAATCCATCAGTTCTTTTTGAGCTTGTTCTTGCAAAGATTTCATTTCTTCATAATTCTCTTCAGTTATTGCTTTTCTTATTTGTTTAACTAATTCTTCTATTTTACTTTTCTCCTGAGAATCTACTTTTTTTTCTAAATCCTTTAATTGACTTTCTGCTTGATAACAAAAAGCATCAGCTTGATTTTTTAAATCAATTTTTTCACGTTTCTGCTTGTCAACATTAGAATTCTCTTCAGCTTCTTTTACAAGCTTCTCGACTTCTTCTTTTGGTAAAGTGGAAGCTCCAGTAATAGTAATAGACTGCTCTTTACCAGTTCCTTTATCTTTAGCATTAACAGACAAAATACCATTTGCATCTATATCAAATGTTACTTCAATCTGAGGTACACCTCTTGGTGCAGGCATAATACCATCTAATCTAAAAGTACCTAAGCTTTTATTATCTTTAGTAAATTCACGTTCACCTTGTAATATATGAATTTCTACATTTGGTTGATTATCTACTGCAGTTGAAAAAACTTCTGACTTTTTGGTAGGTACAGTTGTATTTCGGGTAATTATTTTAGTCATTATGCCACCTAAAGTTTCAACACCTAAAGACAAAGGTGTAACATCTAGTAGAAGTATATCTTTAACTTCTCCTGCAAGTACACCTGCTTGTACTGCTGCACCTACAGCCACAACTTCATCAGGATTTACACTTTGATTAGGGTCTTTTCCAATGATATCTTTAACAAGTTCTTGAACAGCTGGAATTCTAGTTGAACCCCCAACTAATACAATCTCATCTATCTTACCTGAGTCTAGTTGAGCATCTTTTAAAGCATTATTAACAGGAACCTTGCAACGATCAATTAACTCTTTGCATAGGTTTTCAAACTTCGCACGAGTAATAGTTTTTTCTAAATGTTTGGGGCCTGTATTAGTAGAAGTGATAAAAGGTAAATTAATGTCAGTTTGTGATAAACTTGATAATTCCATTTTGGCTTTTTCCGCTGCTTCTGTTAATCTTTGCAAAGCCTGCCTATCTTGACCTAAATCAATACCTTCATTATTTTTAAATTCATTAATCAACCATAGAACTATTTTACTGTCAAAATCATCTCCACCTAAATGGGTATCACCAGAAGTTGAAAGTACTTCAAAAACTCCATCACCAACTTCTAGAACAGATACATCAAATGTACCTCCACCTAAGTCAAACACAAGAATAGTTTCATTATTTTTTTTATCTAGGCCATAAGATAATGAGGCTGCTGTTGGTTCATTAATAATACGTAAAACATCTAAGCCAGCTATTTGACCTGCATCTTTCGTTGCTTGCCTTTGAGAATCATTAAAATAAGCAGGGACTGTAATAACAGCTTGTGTAATGGATTGGCCTAGATAAGTACTTGCATCTTCAACAAGTTTTCTTAAAACTTGGGCTGAAACTTCTTCTGGGGAAAAATCTCTACTTAGAGCAGGACACTCTAATTTAATATTTGAATTAGAATCTGTTTTTATATTATATGATGCTTGCTTAGACTCGCTACTTACTTCATCTTGTTTACGACCAATAAACCTTTTTACAGAATAAAAAGTATTTTCTGGATTCATAACTGCTTGTCTTTTAGCAATATGTCCAACTAACTTATCTTGTTTTTTTGTATAAGCAACTACTGAAGGTGTAGTTCTTAAACCTTCTTTATTAGGAATTACAGTAGGTTTACCTCCTTCCATGACAGCGACTACAGAATTTGTTGTACCTAAGTCTATTCCAATGACTTTATTCATAAATAATAATATTCCTTAAATTTAAATTTGCTCTATCATATATAATGCAATATAATTGGAAGTTAATAAAGTAGTGATTTCCTCACTTTTCAACTAAAAATAAAGAAATTTAAGGTTGAAAATTCTATAAAATTAAAAGATAATGTATATACTTAAGATTCAATAGTAGCCTGCCTGCAAAACTCTCTCAGAACTTGGAGACAAACTTAACGTGTCAATTGGTCTGTTAGGAACAAAACTTGGAATGACTCAATTATTTAATAAGCAAGGTAGTGCAATACCTGTAACAATTTTACAACTAGGTCCTTGTATGATTACACAAATTAAAGAAGTGTCATCCAATGGATATCAATCAATACAAATCGGATACTCAAAGTTTAAAGAAAAAAAGTTAACTAGACCCCAGATAGGACATTTAAGAAAATCTGGAGCTCCTCCTTTTAAGTATCTACGTGAGTATAAAGTAAAGTCCTTAAAAGAATTTAGTATTGGACAAACTATTAGTGTAAAAGAACTGAAAATTGGTACAATTATTGACGTTTCTGGCTTTAGTATAGGTAAAGGATTTACTGGATATCAAAAAAGACACCATTTTAGTCGTGGACCTATGACACACGGATCTAAAAATCATAGACAACCTGGTTCTATTGGTGCTGGAACTACACCTGGCAGAGTTTTTCCTGGAAAAAAAATGGCTGGTAGAATGGGAAACGATAAAATAACAATTAAAAACTTACAAATTATTGATATTTATGCAGAAGATCATATTGTTATTGTAAAAGGAGCTGTACCTGGAAAAAAAGGAAGCATAATAAGTATTTATCAAAAATAAAGATATGTCTATTAAACAAGAATTAGAATATAAAATAAAAGATACAGAATATACTAAAACTATTTGCCTTAAAATACATAGCAATAAAGGATTATACATTATTCACAGAGCAATTATACAGCAATTGAATAATAGTAGGCAAAATACAGCAAGTACTAAAACGCGTAGCGAAGTCAGAGGCGGTGGAAAAAAACCCTGGAAACAAAAAGGAACTGGAAGAGCTAGAGCAGGATCAACCAGATCCCCATTATGGAAAGGTGGTGGTGTTATTTTTGGTCCTAAAAATCGAAACTATAAACTGAAAATCAACCAAAAAGAAAAACATTTAGCCTTAAGAACATTACTTTATAACAAATTCAAACATACAATTGTCATACCTGACACATGGGCTAAAATTGACAAGCCAAATACAAGGTATATGTTAGAACAGATTAATCTTACAACTAAAAACATAAGTAAAAAACTGAATATTTTAATCATTGTTATAGAAAAAAATCCCAACTTATATTTATCTATTCGTAACTTAAAAAACATAAATATAATACAGGCAGACCAAATTAATATATTATCTTTGCTAAAAGCACAAAAGCTTTTAATTACTGCAAACTCATTAGACAAGATTAACGAGGTTTATGGTGAATAAAACAAGAACTAGAGTTTTATTAAATGTAATTAAATATCCAATAATCACAGATAAAACAACAAAACTATTAGAGGAAAATCAATATAGTTTTGCAGTAGAACGTAAAGCAAATAAATTAGACATAAAAAAAGCTATTGAATACATATTCAATGTTAATGTAAAAGCTGTGAATACATGTCATATACCACCTAAAACTAAAACTGTAGGAAAATTTGTTGGTAAAAAAACAAATTATAAAAAAGCTATCGTAACATTGCATGATAGTTATAGCATTAATTTATTTTTAGATAACTAATATATTATAACTCACATTAATTATATGGCTATACGTTTATATAAAGCATATACTCCTGGAACTAGAAACAGGACTGTTTCTACATTTGTAGAAATTACCTCTAATAAACCAGAGAAGTCATTATTGAAAAAAAATCATAGACACAAAGGACATAATAATAGAGGAGTTATTACTTCAAGGCACAGAGGAGGAGGGCATAAAAAAAAATACAGAATTATTGATTTTAAAAGAAACAAGCTTGAAATTGAAGGTAAAGTTGCAAGCATTGAATATGATCCTAATAGAAATGCAAGAATTGCATTATTACACTACAAAGATGGTGAGAAGAGATATATCTTACACCCAAGAACATTACAAATAGGAAACAAAGTTGTATCTGGGAAAACTGCCCCTATTGAAGTTGGTAATTCTTTACCTCTAGACTCTATACCTTTAGGAACAGCTGTTCATAATATAGAGATAACACCTGGAAAAGGTGGGCAGATTGTAAGGGCTGCTGGTACATACGCACAAATAGTTGCAAAAGAAGGTAGTTTTATAACATTAAAATTACCTTCTGGTGAAGTAAGGATCATAAGAAAAGAATGCTGCGCTACAATAGGTCAAGTAGGGAACATTGACGCAAGCAATATTACAATAGGTAAAGCAGGTAGAAATAGATGGTTAGGAAAAAAACCTAAAGTGAGAGGAGTAGTAATGAATCCTGTAGATCATCCACATGGAGGAGGAGAGGGACGTTCACCAATTGGTAAACCACATCCAGTGACACCATGGGGTAAACCAGCATTAGGAATGAAAACAAGAAAACCAAATAAGTACAGTAATCGTTATATATTACGCCGTAGAAAATAAATTATAAAGAAATTAAATATGTCAAGATCTTTGTCAAAAGGACCATATGTGGAGTATAAACTCCTAAAAAAAATAGAGTTTTTAAACACTAAAAGCTCAAAGGAAACAATTATAACATGGTCTAGATCATCAACTATAATACCTAATATGGTGGGACATACCATAGCAGTATATAATGGTAGACAACACTTCCCTGTTTTTATTTCTGACCAGATGGTTGGGCACAAACTAGGAGAATTTGTACCGACTAGAACTTTTAGAAGCCATATAAAAAGCGATCGCAAAATCAAAAGATAAATGAAAAATTCTAATAATGAAATCAAAGCAACTGGAAAATATTTACGAATGTCACCTCATAAAGTAAGAAGAGTACTCGATCAGATTAGAGGAAAAAACTATCAAAATGCTTTACTGATACTTGAATTTATGCAGTATAAACCATGTAAAGCCATAAAAAAAATACTTAAGTCTGCAGTCAGTAATGCAAATCAAAATGATCAAATAAGTCAAAATAACTTTATCGTTAAACAAGCTTTTGCTAATGAAGGACCTAAACTAAAAAGATTTCAACCACGTGCACAGGGTCGAGCTTTTCCTATTCACAAACCAACATGCCATATTACAATTACAGTAAAGTCTATATAAATCATTTTTAACTAAACTAATTAATGGGTCAGAAAACACATCCTCTCGGTTTTAGAATTGGAATAACAAAAGAACATAAATCTTCCTGGTATTCCAGTGCACAAACATATCCAAGCTTCTTAAAAGAAGATTACAAAATTCGGGCTTATATAGAGAAGAACTTATACAATGCCAGTATTGCTTTAATTCATATTAATAGGAAAGTTAATCAAATAGAGATAAATATACATACAGCTAGACCTGGTGTAGTACTTGGTAAAATGGGAGCTGGAATAGATAATTTAAGGGATGATTTATACCAAAAGTTACAAGTAAGCAAACAAATAAGAATCAATATTATAGAAATTACAGAGCCAGATACATATGCCACCTTGATAGCAGAGTTTATAACTCAGCAACTGGAAAAAAGAATAGCATTCCGCAGAGCTGTTAGGCAAGGTATCCAAAGGGCTCAAAAAGCAAATATTAAGGGAATAAAAGTTCAAGTATCTGGAAGACTAAATGGAGCTGAGATTGCACGTAGTGAATGGGTTAGAGAGGGAAGAGTACCTTTACAAACTCTCAGAGCAAATATAGACTACTCAAACAAAACAGCTCAAACAATATACGGTGTATTAGGTGTTAAAGTTTGGCTGTTTAAAGGAGAAAACGAACACTTACAAAAAAATAATTAAAGATCAACAGATTAATAAACCTGAATTATGAGTATATGCTAAGTCCTAAAAAAACGAAATTTAGAAAACAACATAGAGGTCGAATGAAAGGCAAAGCATCTAAAGGCAATAAGATTGCTTTTGGCGAATATGCTTTACAAACTTTAGAACCTGTATGGCTAACGTCTAGACAAATTGAAGCAACACGAAGAACAATTACACGATATGTAAAAAGAGGTGGAAAATTATGGATACGAGTTTTTCCAGATAAACCTGTAACAGCAAGGCCTGCAGAAACAAGAATGGGATCTGGAAAAGGTGCACAAGAATACTGGGTTGCAGTAATTAAACCTGGTCATATTTTATTTGAAATCGCAGGTGTTTCTGAGCAGGCTGCTCAACAAGCAATGAAACTAGCTTCATATAAACTACCAATTAAAACAAAATTCATCTCAAAAGAAAATTATAAATTCTAAATATGGCTCTAACAAAAATACAAGAATTTAAAGATTTAAGTTTAGAAGAAATTGAAACAAAAATAGTAAAACTAAAAAAAGAGGTCTTTAATCTTAAAATTAAACAATCGACCAAACAAACAGTAAAATCTCATATATTCAAACATAAAAAACATACATTAGCTCAATTACTAACTTTAGAAAATCAGAAAATAAATTAATCTATTAGAATCCGTATGACTACTAAAAAAAACATTGGCAAGGTTACAAGTAACAGAATGAATAAAACGATTGTAGTTGCTGTAACAAGAAAAATTTTACATAAAAAATATGGCAAGGTTATTATAAAAACTAATAAGTATTATGCACATGACGAAGAAAATAAATGTAAAATTGGGGATATTGTTAAAATACAAGAAACTAGGCCTATCAGTAAAAATAAATGCTGGAAACTAATTCATACAATCGGTAAATAATCTAAATAATGATACAAAACCAAAGTTACTTAAATGTAGCTGATAATAGTGGAGCACGAACTATCATGTGTATAAGAGTTTTAGGAAGCAGCAATCCTTCTTACGCAGGTATAGGAGATGTGATTATAGGAGTTGTTAAAGATGCATCTCCAAATATGCCTGTTAAAAGATCAGATGTTATTAGAGCTGTAATTGTAAGAACTAAAAAAACTATACGTCGTCATAATGGTATAAGTATTAGATTTGATGATAATGCAGCAGTTATAATTAATCAAGACAATAATCCAAGGGGAACGAGAGTATTTGGACCTATTGCAAAAGAATTAAGAGAAAAAAGTTTCTCAAAAATCATTTCCTTAGCACCAGAGGTTATATAATAATGATTAGAAAAATAACAGACAAAAAATTGAAGATACATGTTAGAAAGGGTGATATAGTAAAAATTATTTCAGGTAAGGATAAAAAAAAGGTTGGTAAAATTACAAAAATATTTTCCAAAACCGGAAGAATTACTGTCGAAAATATAAATATAAAAACTAAACATATAAAAGCTAAAAAAGAAGGTGAATCCGGACAAATTCGTCAAATTGAAAGTTCAATGCATAGCTCAAATGTCATGCTTTATAGCTATAAATCTAAAACCATGAGTAGGTTCAGTGTAACAATTGACGAAAAAAATACTAAAAGAAGAAAACTTAAAAAAACTGGAGAAATCATTGCAAACAATGACAAAAAATAATTCATTAAAAGAATTCTATGAAAAACAAATTTGTCCTGAACTATTCAGTAAATTTGAATACAAAAATACACATGAGATTCCTAAGCTAATTAAAATAACAATCAACAGGGGTCTAGGAGAAACCGCTCAAAATACTAAATCTCTCGAAAAGAGTCAGCAAGAATTTATTGCAATTACAGGTCAAAAGCCTATTGTTACTAAAGCTAAAAAGTCCATTGCTGGTTTTAAAATTAGGGAAGGAATAGCAATAGGTTTAAGTGTTACACTAAGAAGACAAAAAATGTACAATTTTTTAAATAAGCTAATCAATTTATCTTTACCTAGAATTAGAGATTTTAGAGGAATTAGTCCAAAGAACTTTGATGGAAGAGGGAATTATAATTTTGGAATGAGAGAACAACTAATATTTCCGGAAATAGAGTATGATAGTATAGAAAAAATCCAAGGTATAGACATAGCTATAGTAACAACTGCCAAAAATGATCAAGAGGGTTTTGTTCTACTAAAAGCCTTTGGAATGCCTTTTCATCCATGAATATGAAAAATTTAGGAGAAGATAATAATGGTCAATGATACAATTTCAGACATGTTAACTAGAATTCGTAATGCAAGTTTGGCTAGACACCAAATTGTTCAAGTTCCAGCAACAAAAATGACCCGTAATATTATAAAGGTATTAAGAGAAGAGGGATTTATACAGGAATTTGAAGAAATAAGAGAAACATTAAATGACTACATATTAATCTCACTAAAGTACAAAACAAAAAATAAGCAACCGATAATTACAGCACTTAAAAGAATCAGCAAACCTGGCTTAAGAGTATATGCAAACAATAAAGAATTGCCGAAAGTACTTGGAGGTATTGGGATAGCAATAATCTCAACCTCAAAAGGAGTGATGACAGACCGTCAAGCACGTAGTTATGGATTAGGTGGAGAAGTATTATGTTACGTTTGGTAAAAATGATAGCTTAATATATCAATAGAAGGTAAACAAAATGTCAAGAATAGGAAGAAAAGCTATTTCATTGTCTCAAGAAACACAAGTGCATATTGATGGCTCAGTTATTGTAATAGCAGGTCCACAAGGAAAACTATCATTTAAATTATCTAGTTTAATAGCAATAAAACAAGTAGATAATACATTACAGCTAAAACAAACAAAAAATAGTAAAGAGTCTAAAGCATTATATGGATTGTCTAGAACCATGTTAAATAACATGGCAATAGGGGTTTCAGAAGGATTTCACAAAAAATTAGAAATACAGGGAGTTGGGTATCGGTCTCAAATGGATGGAACAAAATTAGTTTTAAATGTTGGATATAGTCATCCTATTGAAATAAATCCACCGAAAAATATATATATCAAAGTAGAAAACAATACACGTATTACAATTTCTGGTGTAAATAAAGAAATAGTTGGCCAAGTGGCAGCAAAAATTAGAGAGATAAGACCACCAGAACCATATAAAGGTAAAGGAATCAGATATCTAGGGGAAAAAGTAAGAAGAAAAGTAGGTAAAGCAGGTAAATAAAAATTATTATTGTATGAAAAAAAAAATGAAAGGGAATGCAATTAGGCCTCGTCTTTATGTATTTAGATCAAATAAACATATTTACGCGCAACTAATTGATGACGAGAAACAAAAAATACTTACAAGTAGTTCTAGTATTTCAAAAGATTTCGATCTCAAAGACAAATCCACAAAAAACTGTCAAGCATCTAAAATAGTTGGGAAAGACCTAGCTGAAAAAGCAATTAATCAAGGTATTAAAAAAGTTGTATTCGATCGTGGCAGAAAACTCTACCACGGTAGAATTAAAGCATTAGCTAATGCTGTAAGGGAAACAGGAATTTATTTTTAAAATAAAAATTATGATTATAAAAAGAAAAAATTTAAAAAATAAAGATCAAGAAATTAATTGGGAAGAACGTGTTGTGCAAGTAAAAAGAGTTACAAAAGTTGTAAAAGGGGGGAAAAAATTAAGTTTTAGAGCGATATTGGTTGTTGGAAATGAAAAAGGTCAGATAGGTGTTGGAGTAGGTAAAGCAAGTGATGTAATTGGAGCTGTTAAGAAAGGCGTTACAGATGCGAAGAAACATATTGTAGATGTACCTTTAACAAAATCTGATTCTATACCTCATCCTATTCATGGAGTTTCTGGAGCTGCAAAAGTAATAATAAAACCCTCAGCAACTGGTTCAGGTGTAATTGCAGGGGGCGCAGTACGCACAGTACTAGAACTAGCTGGAGTAAAAAATATACTAGCAAAGCAATTGAGATCAAACAATACATTAAATAATGCTCGAGCTGTAATAAATGCATTAGCAAATTTAAGAACCTTTAATCAAACAGCAGAAGATAGAAATATAAATATACAAAACTTATATGGAGACTAGAATAGGCAATCTATCTTCTCAATTTATATTAATTACATCTCATTTTAATTTTCCTGTAATTATCTTATGAAAAGTACAATAAGGCTTAGAGAAAGAATTCTTATTACTCTAATTACACTGATGGTAGCAAGACTTGGTATATTTATACCAATACCCAATATAGACTATAATTCTTTTTACAATAGTCTAGGTCAAAATGCATTGATAAACTTTCTAAACATGTTTTCCGGCGGTGGTTTCTACTCAATTGGCATTTTTGCATTAGGAATAGTGCCATACATCAATTCTTCAATTATTATGCAAATATTGACAAAAATTGTACCAGAACTAGAAAATTTACAAAAGGAAGAAGGTGAATCTGGTAAACAAAAAATTACTCAAATTACTCGCTACTTAACTTTACTCTGGGCTATTTTACAAAGTACAGGTATATCGATATGGATTAAACCTTATGTATTTTACTGGAATGAATCCTTCCTATTTGACTCCATATTAACATTAACAACAGGTTCAATGATAATTATGTGGTTTTCTGAAGTAATTACTGAATATGGAATAGGTAATGGGGCATCACTAATAATATTCCAGAATATTGTATCTGGAGTTCCTAGTAGTTTGTTAAATTATATCAATACAATTCATAGTAGAGAAGCTATTATTCAGCTAAGCTGTATAGTTCTGTTTTTTATACTAATATTAGTTGTTAGTATATTAATGCAGGAAGGAAAAAGAAAAGTTATTATTATATCTGCTAGGCAATTAGGAAAAATAAAAGAATTAAATCCGAAAAGCTATATACCATTAAAATTAAATCAAGGTGGAGTAATGCCCCTTATCTTTGCATCAGCAGCAATGGCTTTACCTCCATATTTATCTCAGATAGTTGAGAATACAAATCTTCAAAATATATTTTACCTGGTTTCTCCAGGTAATTTATTGTACTTACCTCTGTACTGCTGCTTAATAACAGTTTTTAGCTATTTCTATTCTTCATTAATTTTAAATCCAGAAGATATTGCTAAAAATTTAAAAAAAATGGGGGCAAGCATACCTAATACTCGGCCTGGAGCAAATACAATTATTTACTTAGAAAAAGTATTAAATAAACTAACATTGATAGGTGCATCATTCTTATTTATGTTAGCTATAGTACCATCCATTATTTCATACACAACAAAAGTAAATTCACTAAAAGGACTAGGTGTAACATCATTACTAATTCTTGTAAGTGTTGCAATTGATACAGCAAAACAAATACAAACATACATAATTTCGCAGCAATATGATAATATGATGAAATAAAAAAAAGAAAGTCATACAGAATGTAAAAGATAAATATCAATTAAATACAACATATCAACTTTATGAAAGTTCGACCATCTGTAAAAAAAATGTGTGAAAAATGTCGTATAATTAAAAGACATAAACATGTTATGGTAATCTGCGAAAATCCTAAACATAAACAAAGACAAGGATAATATCTATCTATTTTTTCACAAAAAGAGGGCATCAAATTATGGCAAGGATAGCCGGTGTAGATCTACCAAAGAATAAAAGAATAGAAATTGGATTAACATACATATACGGAATAGGATTATCTCGTTCTAAAGAAATTTTAAGAAAAATACATCTTGATAGAAACACAATAGTAAAGAAACTAGATGATCAACAAATTATCTCGATTCGGAATATTCTTAATGAAGAATATCAAATAGAAGGTGATTTAAGGAGACTTGAATCTATGAATGTTAAGAGACTTATGGAAATTAATTCATACAAAGGAAAAAGACACCGACTTGGCTTGCCTTTAAGAGGACAAAGAACAAGAACAAACGCAAGAACTCGGCGTGGTAGTAAAAAAACAATGGCAGGAAAAAAGAAAGCTCCACGTAAATAAAAGCTAATAAAATACTGTAATTTATACATACACAAACTATATGGCTAGACAGATCAGAAAAAGTAGTAATAAAAACAGAAAACATGTAGTAAATGGTATTACTCATATTAAATCTACATTTAATAATACAATTATTACTATTACAGACCTGAAAGGGGAAACTATCTCATGGTGTTCGTCAGGAGCAAGCGGGTTTAAAGGGGCAAAAAAAGGTACACCTTTTGCTGCGCAAATGGCTGCTGAAAAAGCTGCAAAACATGCATTGGATCAAGGAATGAGACAAACAGAAGTAATGGTTAATGGTCCAGGGGCTGGGAGAGAAACAGCTATAAGAGCACTACAAGCGACGGGAATAGAACTAACACTGATAAAAGACATTACACCAGTTCCACATAATGGATGTAGACCGCCTAAAAAACGACGTGTTTAGATTCTATATAGTTTTGATTAACTTATTAATAATCTATTTATACTTACTTATAATATAAATTACATGACTCACTTTGAAATAGAATGCATAGAGTCAAAAATAGAAGGAGCACGTGAACAATATGGGCGTTTTATTTTAGAGCCCCTAGAGCAAGGACAAGGTATTACGATTGGTAATGCATTAAGAAGAACAATACTTGCAGATCTAACAGGAACTGCAATAACAGCAGTAAGAATAGCAGGAATAAACCATGAATTCTCAACAATAACAGGGGTTAGAGAAGATGTTTTAGAAATATTGTTAAACTTAAAAGAAGTAGTATTAAAAAGCTATACTCAAGAACCTCAAATAGGAAGGGTCCGTATACAAGGCCCAGCAATAGTTACAGCTGGTCTATTCGATTTACCTTCAGAAATAAAAGTTGTTGACCCTCAGCAATATATTGCTACGATATGCAATAATACTATTTTTGAAATGGAATTTAGAATTGAGACAGGTAATGGATATAGATTAATAGAAAAAGGAATGGATAGAAGATCAATCGATTTTCTACAAATTGATGCAGTATTTATGCCAACAAAAAAGGTTAATTATAGGGTTGAAGAAAAACGAGTTAATGCAACCACAATTAAGGAAAAATTATCTCTAGAGATATGGACAAATGGAAGCTTAATGCCACAAGAAGCTATTAGCCAAGGAGCAAATATTTTAACTAGTTTGTTTCATCCTTTGACAAACATAGATTTTAAACCTACTAATAATAATAATAGTGAAGATACACAACAGGTAAACCAAGTTTTAATTGAAGAACTTCAACTGTCTGTTCGGGCTTATAATTGTTTAAAAAGAGCACAAATACACTCTATTTCTGATTTATTAGATTATTCTCAAGAAGAATTATTAGAAATTAAAAATTTTGGTCAAAAATCTGCTGAAGAGGTTATTGAAGCATTAAAAATAAGATTAGATATAAGTTTACCTAAAGAGAAAGAAATTTCATCAAAATAACTACTATATAAATTTATGAATTATACGTATATACCAAAACAACAAGAAAGAAAGAAATGGTATTTGATAGATGCAAAAAAGCAAAATCTTGGAAGATTAAGCACATGCACAGCAATAATACTAAGAGGTAAAAATAGTATAGAATACACACCTTATATAAATCACAAGTCATATGTAGTTATTATAAATGCAAAAGAAATAAACATATCTGGGCAAAAAAGATTTCAAAAAACATATAAAAGACATTCAGGTAGACCTGGGAGCCTAAAAACGGAAACCTTTGAACAATTAAATAAAAGAATACCTGGCAGAATAATAGAAAAAGCTGTGAAAGGCATGCTACCGAAAGGACCTTTAGGTAGACAACTTTTTAAACAACTAAAAGTCTATACAGATAAAGGTCATCCACATTCTGCACAGAAACCTCAAATCATCTCATTAGACTAATTATAATAACAAATATAAGAATCAAATTCAAATGACTGTTCGACAAAATCAATTAAAAGTCACTTATTCAGGAACTGGAAGAAGAAAAACATCAATTGCACGAGTACGGCTAACAACAGGGTCTGGCAAGTTAGTCATTAATGGAATTCCCGGAGAATTATATCTACAATTTAGTCCTAATTATTTACGCATATCATATGGTCCTCTAAAAACATTAGGATTAAGTACGGAATATGATATACACGTAAAGACTGAAGGTGGTGGCTTAACAGGTCAAGCAGATGCGATAAGACTAGGAATTGCCAGAGCACTCTGCACAATCAATCCAGAAAATCGCACGGCACTTAAATCTGAAGGATTCTTGACACGTGATGCTAGAGTGAAAGAAAGAAAAAAATATGGACTAAGAAAGGCAAGAAAGGCACCACAATATTCTAAACGATAAACTTACTTTTGTGTCTAGATTAATGCAAACCAAAATTATCACTACTAAACGATTATGGCAAAAAAAAACATACACCCTAAGTGGTATCCAAATTCTAAAGTTTACTGTGATGGCAAACATATTATGACTATTGGATCAACCAAACCAGAACTAAATGTAGATATCTGGTCAGGCAATCATCCTTTTTTCACCGGCTCACAAAGAATAATAGATACTGAAGGACGAGTTGAACGTTTTATGAGAAAATATAATTTAAAAAACGAAAACAAGACTCAATAATAAACTCAGAAATAGAAAATGAAAGGTTTGACAGTACATCATACAATATTTATAATATAAAGAATATTCAAAAGAATATGAATATAAAAATATACCACTAATGCCGACTATTCAACAATTAGTAAGATCCGAAAGAAAAAAATTAGAGAAAAAGACTAAATCCCCTGCATTGAAAGCTTGTCCACAAAGAAGAGGCGTTTGTACAAGAGTATATACAACAACACCCAAGAAACCTAATTCAGCTCTGAGAAAAGTTGCAAGAGTTAGACTGACCTCTGGCTTCGAAGTTACTGCATATATACCTGGCATAGGACACAATATCCAAGAACATTCCGTAGTCTTAATTAGAGGTGGTCGAATAAAAGATTTGCCTGGTGTGAGATATCATATAGTAAGGGGTACACTAGATTCTGCTGGAGTTAAAGATAGAAATAATAGTAGATCTAAGTATGGCACTAAGAGAACAAAAAAATAATAGAGTACAATCAAATATAATCCAACAATAAACACATGTCTCGTCGTAATACATCAAAAAAAAGACTTGTTTCACCTGATCCTATTTACAATAGTAAATTAATTAGCATGCTAACTGTACGAATATTAAAAAATGGGAAGAAAGGAATCGCTCAAAAGATAATTTACGAAGCTTTAGAAATTATACAAGAAAAAACAGAAGAAAATCCTCTTAAGGTTTTAGAAAAAGCTATACGTAATGTAACTCCTTTGGTCGAAGTAAAAGCTAGAAGAGTTGGAGGATCTACATATCAAGTTCCGATGGAAGTAAGAGCATATAGAGGAACAAATTTAGCTTTAAGATGGTTAACAAAATTTTCAATAGCAAGATCTGGCAAAAATATGGCTTTTAAGCTTGCAAATGAGATAGTAGACGCATCTAATGAAAATGGTAATACTATTCGAAAAAAAGAAGAAACACATAAAATGGCAGAAGCAAACAAAGCCTTTGCACATTACCGTTACTAAAATTTAAAAAAATTTAATATCAAGGAAAAATAAATATGGCACGTACAAAATTTGAACGAAAGAAGCCACATGTAAATATTGGTACAATAGGACATGTTGACCATGGAAAAACTACATTAACTGCGGCAATATCCGCAACACTAGCAGCTGCAAATGATACAAAAGCTAAAAAATTTGATGAGATTGACGCTGCACCAGAAGAAAAGGAAAGGGGGATTACTATTAATACTGCGCATGTAGAGTATGAAACAGAAAACAGGCATTATGCTCATGTAGACTGTCCGGGACATGCAGATTACGTCAAAAACATGATTACAGGTGCGGCACAAATGGATGGAGCCATTTTAGTAGTATCAGCAGCAGATGGACCTATGCCACAAACTAGGGAACATATATTACTTGCTAAACAGGTAGGTGTACCTAATATTGTTGTTTTTTTAAATAAACAGGATCAAGTTGATGATAACGAACTATTAGAACTAGTTGAACTAGAAGTAAGAGAGCTACTTGACCAATATGATTTCCCTGGTGATGACATACCCTTTGTAGCAGGATCAGCATTACTAGCATTAGAAAAAGTCACAGAGAATACTAGTATTAGAAAAGGTGATAATGAATGGGTAGACAAGATACACGCTCTAATGGCTGCTATAGATAACTATATTCCGACTCCAGAAAGAGATGTAGAGAAAACATTTCTTATGGCTGTCGAAGACGTCTTTTCTATAACTGGAAGAGGGACAGTAGCAACAGGCAGAATTGAAAGAGGAATTATTAAAGTTGGAGATACAATTGAACTAGTAGGCTTAAGAAATACAAAAACTACTACTATTACGGGGCTTGAAATGTTTCAAAAAACTTTGGATGAAGGCATGGCTGGTGACAATATTGGTATATTACTAAGAGGAGTACAAAAAAAAGATATCGAAAGGGGCATGGTTCTTGCTCAACCTGGAACAATTACACCACATACATTATTTGAAGCCCAAGTCTATGTATTAACTAAAGAAGAAGGCGGAAGACATACTCCTTTTTTCCCTGGCTATAGACCACAGTTTTATGTTAGAACAACAGATGTTACAGGTACAATTACTCAATTTACAGCAGATGATGGATCAGAAGCTGAAATGGTCATGCCTGGTGACAGAATTAAAATGAGTGCACAACTAATAAATCCAATTGCAATAGAAGAAGGGATGAGATTTGCAATACGTGAAGGGGGAAGAACTGTAGGAGCTGGTGTAGTATCTAAAATAATTGAATAAAACTAAAACATGGCAATTACAAAAAATGATAAAATCCGAATTAAACTAAAAGGCTATAACCATTCTTTACTAACATATTCTTGTAATACAATAATAGATGCAGCCAATAGAACAAAAGCAATATCAACTGGACCTATTCCCTTACCTACAAAACGTAAAATTTATTGTTTACTAAGGTCTCCACACGTTGATAAAGATTCAAGAGAACACTTTGAAATAAGATCACATACTCGCATAATAGACGTTTATGCACCCTCATCGCAAACCATAGATTCTTTAATGAAACTAAATATTCCATCAGGGATTGATATTGAAGTAAAATTATAAAATAAATAACGAGAATCTTTATTGTTCTCGTTATTCATTTGTTTTATTTAATTAATACATAAGCTCTTCCTGATGAGTAAGTATTGTACAATCAGTTGTTGGATATGCAACACATGTTAAAACATAATTAGAAGATATTTGATCGTCATCTAAAAAAGATTGATCTGATTGATCAATCTCTCCTTCTTGTAAGAGACCTACACATGTAGAGCAAGCACCTGCTCTACAAGAATAAGGCATTTGAATTCCCAAATCTTCTGCTACATCTAAAATATATTCATCATCAGGACATTCAAACTCTTGTTTTCCTTCGTCAAAATGCTCTGCATTCACCAAAGTGACTTTATAAGTAGTCATAATAGATATCTCCAATAATATTGAGTAAAGATACAATAAAAATAAATCTTGATTTATTTTTATCTTAATATCTTATTAGAAATTAAATCATAAACCAAGAAATAATATAAAATATAATGTCATAAACAAGACTATAAACCGAAAAACAATGTAAAGAAGGTCAAAGATTTTTCAGATAAATTTACAAAATTAATAAAATGATAAGTACCTTACTAAAATCACAAATTAAAAACATGGAAGTTCTGGAACCCCAGAAAAAAGTACGACAAGACAACTTATTAACTGGTATTATTACAGAAATTAATGCATTAACTTATAGACTTTATATACAAGCATTCAGAAGACCCTCAACACTCATTGCTGGTATTATACAGCCACTATTATGGCTCCTATTATTTGGTGCTTTATTTCAAAATGCACCAGTTAGTTTATTAACTTCTGAAATGACATATGGAAGGTTTTTGAGTCCTGGTATTATTGTTTTTACAGCATTCACAGGTTCTATTAATGCTGGCTTACCACTAATGTTTGATAGAGAATTTGGATTTTTAAATCGGCTTTTAATGTCTCCTATGTATTTACGTGACTCTATACTCTTCTCTTCTATGTATTTCATAACTACAATTACAATAATACAAACAATAGTTATAATTGCTTGTAGCTTAATAATATCACCAAGCAGAATAAGTTTATTACAAATATGTGTCTTTTTTCTTATTGTTTTTTTAGTTACATTGAGTACATCAAGTATAAGTATATGTTTAGCTTTTATACTTCCCGGACATATCGAATTACTAGCTTTTATCTTACTAATGAATCTTCCTATGCTATTTTCTAGCACTGCTTTAGCACCACTCTCATTTATGCCATGGTGGTTACAAATTATAGCAAGTATCAATCCTTTGACATATGCAATAGAAAGTATAAGATCTATATTAATGCATAAACATATATGGAATGATTATATTCTTGTACATAGTATATGGTTTGATTTTAAACTTATTGACAGTATTTGCTTACTTGTCATTAGCAATATAATTAGTTTTATCTTAGTCAAAAAAACTCTTTCTTATAAATTTGAATAGAAAACGACGAATATTATTAGAATAACAATATTATACTGTTATAATACATAGAGAGTAACAAAAAGCAAGATAGTGTAAGAAAAGCAATATATTAATTTTCTGTTATAGGAGGCACGTAGCTCAATGGGACTACCATGGTATCGCGTACATACGGTTGTTTTAAATGATCCTGGACGCCTAATATCTGTACATTTAATGCATACAGCATTAGTAGCAGGCTGGGCTGGTTCAATGGCACTATACGAATTAGCTGTTTTTGATCCTTCAGATCCTGTTCTTAACCCAATGTGGAGACAAGGCATGTTTGTAATGCCTTTTATGGCTCGATTAGGTGTGACTGATTCGTGGGGTGGATGGAGTATTACAGGAGAAAGTGTCTCAAATCCTGGCTTATGGAGTTTTGAAGGTGTTGCAATAACACATATTGTATTATCAGGAATGTTATTTTTGGCGTCAATTTGGCACTGGGTTTATTGGGATCTTGAATTATTCAGAGATCCACGCACAGGAGAACCAGCTTTAGATTTACCAAAAATTTTTGGAATACACCTTCTTCTATCCAGCTTACTATGCTTTGGATTTGGAGCATTTCATACCACAGGACTATTTGGACCAGGTATTTGGGTTTCTGATGCATATGGAGTAACGGGTAAAGTGCAGCCTATAGCTCCTGCATGGGGTCCTGATGGCTTTAATCCTTTCAATCCAAGTGGAGTTGCATCACATCACATCGCTGCTGGAACAGTAGGAATTCTAGCAGGACTATTTCATTTAACAGTACGACCGCCACAACGGCTATATAGAGCACTAAGAATGGGGAACATTGAGACCGTGCTTTCTAGTAGTATTTCAGCCGTTTTCTTTAGTGCATTTGTTACATGCGGTACAATGTGGTATGGTTCTGCTACGACACCTTTAGAATTATTCGGACCGACAAGATATCAATGGGATAGTGGATTCTTTCAACAAGAAATAGAAAGACGAATTGAAAATTCACTAAATGCAGGTTCGACACCCGAAGAAGCATGGTCTAAAATACCGGATAAACTAGCCTTTTATGATTATATAGGTAATAATCCTGCTAAAGGTGGGCTATTTAGAGCTGGACCAATGGATAAGGGAGATGGAATTGCAGAAGCATGGCTAGGTCATCCTATTTTTCAAGACCAAGATGGTCGAGAATTAACAGTTAGAAGAATGCCCGCATTTTTTGAAACTTTTCCAGTAATACTTGTAGATAAAGATGGAATTATTCGGGCAGATATCCCTTTTAGAAGAGCCGAATCAAAGTACAGTATTGAACAAGTAGGAATAACTGTTAATTTTTACGGAGGAAAACTTAACGGGAAAGCATTTTCTGATGCACCAAGTGTAAAAAAATATGCACGTAAAGCTCAGTTAGGAGAAGTATTTGAATTCGACAGAACAACACTCGAATCAGATGGAGTTTTTAGAAGTAGTCCACGAGGATGGTTTACATTTGGACATGCAAACTTTGCACTCATATTCTTTTTTGGTCACTTATGGCATGGATCAAGAACTATCTTTAGAGATGTATTTGCTGGTATTGGTGCAGAAGTTACAGAACAAGTCGAATTTGGAGCATTTCAAAAACTTGGTGATAGAAGTAGTAAAAAACAAGGAGCTGTATAAAAAGTAATGTTAGTGTAGTTTCATATACTACCAAAAACCAATCAATATAGGAGAGTACAATGGAAGCACTGGTCTATGTATTTTTATTAGTAGGAACTTTAATGGTTATCTTCTTTGCTGTTTTTTTTAGAGATCCTCCAAGAATTGCTAAATAAACTTCAATCTACAAATATGTAATTGTAGCTTCATAAAAACACTCTCAAAATCTTGACAATAAAAGAGAGTGTTTTTTTTATTAGGTTAAAATTTGGATATTTACTCCTCATGTTCTTCAAAAGGATCTCTTAGCTCTTTAGAAATAGGACCAAAAGCTGTATATATAGAGTAAGCTGTAACACCTAATAACAGACTCGAAATAAAAATGCTAAGAACTGTTGCAGTTTCCATAAATAAAGTATAAATAAAGTTAAGTTATTTTTATAATATTATTATATAGATATAACACAATATAAAAACAAATAAATAACATATGGCATTAAGAACTAGATTAGGAGAGATATTAAGACCTTTAAACTCTGAGTATGGAAAAGTAGCACCTGGATGGGGAACAACGCCTATTATGGCTGTATTTATGCTCTTATTTTTTCTATTTTTGTTAATTATCTTACAAATATACAATTCTTCATTGATTTTAGAAAATGTAGATGTAGACTGGGCAACATTAGGTAACTAACTTATCTAGAATGAAGACATTATAGTATTATCAGAAAGTGATAATGCTATAATGTTCTACAACAAATTTTAAAGTCTAAATCAACTCACTAAGCTTAATTCATTCTCTGCAAAATTATTACTATTCACACCACTATAAGCCTCTTTAACGAATCTAACCGATATAGGATATTTTATATCTTTATCGACCTTGGCAACAGTACCTGTATCTTGGTACCAATAAGACTCTCTTCTTAAGATTTTAACAACTGAACCTTTTTTTATCATAAATTCAATAAAAAATAAAAATAAACATAAACATAAATACATGAGAAAGATTATACCAAAATTTATTATTTAATATGATAAATTTTTAACTTTTGTAAACAAAAAACATACGCCCACATGGTTTTTAGATGATATAGTTGCCTAGAAAATATTAAAGATGTTACATTTATTTAAATACAAAAATTAAAGATTCTAAAAGCTAAAAATATGAAATTATCTTGGAAAACTTTTTTACTCTGGTCTTTACCTATATTGGTAGTTAGTTTTTTCTTATGGCAAGGTTTTCTTGCTCCAACAAGCAATGACTTGCAATCAAATATCGCAAGTTCAAGAATGACATATGGTCGCTTCTTGGAATATTTAGACATGGGCTGGGTAAAGAGAGTAGATATGTACGATAGTGGTCATACTGCAATTGTAGAGGCTGTAGGACCAGAATTAGGAAACAGGGTACAAAAAATTAGAGTTGAATTACCTACAAGCGTGCCTGAACTCATTACAAAACTAAAAAAAGCTAATGTAGATTTAGATGCACATCCAACAAAAAATACTACTGCTATCTGGAATTTAATTGGTAACCTAATATTTCCGTTATTCTTAATTGGCGGATTAGCACTGTTGTTTCGTAGGTCTAATAATCCAACAAGTGGACCAGGTCAAGCGATGTCTTTTGGAAAATCGAAAGCATTATTTCAGATGGAAGCAAAAACTGGAATAGTCTTTGATGATGTAGCCGGTATTGATGAAGCAAAAGAAGAATTTGAAGAAGTTGTAACTTTTTTGAAACAACCAGAATCTTTTACAGCAGTTGGGGCTAAAATACCAAAAGGTGTTTTATTAATTGGACCACCAGGAACAGGAAAAACTTTGTTAGCAAAGGCTATTGCAGGTGAAGCGAACGTGCCTTTTTTTAGTATATCAGGATCAGAATTTGTTGAAATGTTTGTAGGCGTAGGTGCATCAAGAGTGAGAGATTTATTTAAAAAAGCAAAAGAAAATGCACCCTGTATTATATTTATTGATGAAATTGATGCAGTGGGAAGACAAAGAGGAACAGGAGTAGGTGGAGGTAATGATGAGCGTGAACAAACATTAAATCAACTATTGACAGAAATGGATGGATTTGAAGGAAATACTGGTGTAATCGTAATTGCTGCTACTAATAGAGCTGATATTTTAGATTCTGCTCTATTAAGACCTGGACGATTTGATAGACAGGTGGCAGTTGAAGTACCTGATTTCAAAGGTAGACTAGCTATATTAGATGTACACGCACGTAACAAAAAGTTAGACAAAAACGTATCCCTATCTATAATAGCTAGAAGAACACCAGGTTTTTCTGGAGCGGACTTAGCAAACTTATTAAATGAAGCAGCTATATTGACGGCTCGAAAAAGAAAACAGGCAATTACTCTAAACGAAATTGATGCATCTATAGATAGGGTAGTAGCTGGGATGGAAGGAACTCCTTTAATTGATAGCAAAAGTAAGCGTCTTATAGCATATCACGAAATAGGACATGCAATAGTTGGCACACTATTAGATGATCATGACCCTGTACAAAAAGTAACTTTAATTCCTAGAGGACAGGCCAAAGGACTGACATGGTTTACGCCATCAGAAGATCAAAGCTTAATATCCAGATCACAAATAAAAGCTAGAATAATGGGTGCGTTGGGCGGAAGAGCTGCTGAAGAGGTTGTATTTGGTGATGCAGAAGTTACAACAGGAGCCAGTAATGATTTACAACAAGTAACGTCAATGGCAAGACAAATGGTTACTCGCTTTGGTATGTCCAATATAGGACCTTTTTCTCTTGAGAACGAAGAGGCTAATCCATTTTTAGGAAGGGGAACCAGTGCTTCATCTGAATATTCAGATGAAATTGCTATTAAAATCGATAAGCAGATACAATCAATTGTTCAGGAATGTCATAACAGAGCAGTCTGCATTATCAAAGACAATAGAGTAGTCATTGACAGGCTTGTTGATTTACTAGTGGAAAGAGAAACAATTGGAGGTGAAGAATTTAGAGAAATAATAGATGAATACACACCAATACCAGAAAAGCAACAATATGCAAATCTATAGAAAGGTGAACGGGACTGACGGGATTCGAACCCGCAACTTCCGCCGTGACAGGGCGGTGCTCTAACCAATTGAACTACAGTCCCATTACACAACTTATACTTACACTTAAAAACAAATTTGTCAAACATAAAATTATCAAAGACATACAATCAAATAATGATAGCTAAGTAATTGATGTAAAATAAAGGAGAGGAAGGGATTCGAACCCTCGGTATAGAAAAAACTATACAACAGATTAGCAATCTGCCGCTTTCGACCACTCAGCCACCTCTCCCAAAAAATATCTATAGCAATTCAAAAACTCTTTAATGGCTCAGGCGGGATTTGAACCTGCGACCTTGGGCTTATGAGTCCCCTGCTCTGACCAACTGAGCTACTGAGCCTCTCACTAATACAAAATTATTATAACACTATATAAACAAATGGAACAGCTATTATTACTTATAAGATTACTATTTAAAGAGTCAATGTAGATCCTACTCCTGTCACTGTAAATAATTCTAAAAGTAATGCATGTTCAACACGGCCATCAATAATATGAGCTGATTTCACATTGCCTTCGAGAGCATCGATACAACAATCAACCTTAGGTATCATTCCACCAAAAATAATATTATTAATTTTTAAATTTTCTACATCTGAAACTTTTAAATTTTTATACAGTGTAGTTTTCTCATTTATATCCTTCATAATTCCTGGAGTATCTGTTAATAATATTAATTTATCAGCTTGTAACGATCGTGCGATAGCACTTGCTACTGTATCAGCATTAATATTATAGGTTTGACCATCTTTACCTAATGCTATACTAGTTATAACAGGAATATAACCTTTATCTAAAAAAACAGTCAATAACTTATTATTAACTTCCTGTACTTTACCAACAAAATTTTCTACTTCATTAAATAGTTTAGATGCGACTATTAATTTACCATCTTTGCCAGATAAACCAATTGCGCATGAGTCTTTTCTGTTTAGTAAAGAAACTAATTCTTTATTTACCTTACCAACTAAAACCATTTCAACAATTTCCATAGTTTGCTTGTCTGTAATCCTAATGCCATTATGGAATTTAGGTTCTATTGAGTTTTTTCGTAACCAACTATTTATGATAGGACCGCCACCGTGTATCAGAACTAGCTTTATACCGATAGAAGATAAAAATAATATATTTTCTATTACTTGGTGCTTAAGTTTTTCAGTTGTCATTGCAGCACCACCATACTTAATTACAATTATACTACCAGATAGTTTTTGAATAAAAGGCAAAGCATCGTTTAATATTTGTACGCGATCAAATTTACTTAGCATTCTTAATCCTTTAGCTTAATAAAAAAACACTTATATCATAAAATTATATGCAGAATTTCTGGAACAATATAAATAAATATCCAAAGTTTTTTATCTCAATTATTGTAGGGTTTTTCTTGACAACTTTTCGACCCGTTTTTGAGTCATTAGAGAGCAAAAAAAATAGATATTCAGTAGCAATAATAACACTAATTTTAATGACAACAATTAGTAAGATTCTTTTTTTAATGCTAGGAACAAATAAAATTTAGGTAACAGTACTATTATTTAATATTATAATAAAATTGAACACATGTAATATTGTATATAACAATAATACTACTATCCATTTCTAAATTTATTATCTAATATATCATATATCTAATCTATTAATTACCAATCTTAAATTAAAAATGTCTATATCAACTAAAAGAGTTACAGGTGCCTTCGCATTAATGGATAGTTTAGTTAACCATAATGTTTCATGTATATTCGGCTATCCTGGTGGTGCTATATTGCCTATCTATGATGAATTATATCGTTGGGAAAATTTAAATAAAATAAAGCATATTCTATGCAGACATGAGCAAGGTGCATCTCATTCTGCTGATGGTTATTCTCGTTCTACTGGTAAAGTAGGTGTTTGTTTTGCTACTTCTGGTCCAGGTGCAACTAACTTAATTTCTGGAATTGCTACAGCCCAAATGGATTCTGTTCCTCTTGTATTAGTGACAGGACAAGTTGCTAGAGCTTTTATTGGTACTGATGCATTTCAAGAAGTTGATATTTTTGGTATAACATTACCAATTGTTAAACATTCTTATGTTGTTCGAGATGCTCGTGATATGGCAGAAATTGTTGCATCATCTTTTTATATTGCTACACATGGCAGACCTGGTCCTGTTTTAATCGATATACCGAAGGATGTTGGATTAGAGAAATTCATTTATAAGCCTGTTAGCCCCGGAAGCGTTTCTTTGCTAGGTTGTAGGCCTACTTTAGTTCCAAAAGTTAAACAAATTATGAAAGTTGTAAAGCTGATACAGCAGTCTAGCCAGCCTCTATTTTATATTGGTGGAGGATCTATCATAGCTAGCGCTCATGATATAATTCAAAAACTATCTCTCTACTTTCAAATACCGGTAACAACTACTCTAATGGGTAAAGGAATTATTGATGAAAATAATGAACTTTCTCTTGGCATGTTAGGAATGCATGGTACGGCCTATGCTAATTTTGCTGTTAGTGAATGTGATCTGTTGCTTGCTTTAGGCGCTAGATTTGATGATAGAGTTACAGGGAAGTTAGATGAATTCGCCTGTAATGCTCAAGTTGTCCATATAGATATTGATTCTGCTGAAGTCGGTAAAAATAGAATTCCACAAGTTGCTATTATTGGAGATGTTAAAGATGTATTAACAGCTATTGTTAATTATATTGAGGATCATAGTTCTATTGTACCTATTGCAGATCAGACGCGGTCTTGGTTAGAAAGAATATCTTATTGGAAAAAACAGTACCCTTTGTTAATTCCTAAAAATGTTAATCATTTATCTCCGCAAGAAATTATTTCATCCCTTTCTTGTATTGTGCCAACAGCTTATTTTACTACTGATGTAGGTCAACATCAAATGTGGGCAGCTCAATTCTTAAATGTGTTACCTAGGCATTGGATTTCTAGTGCTGGTTTAGGAACTATGGGTTATGGTTTACCTGCAGCAATTGGTGTACAAATTGCGCATCCTAATCAAATAGTTGTCTGTTTGAGCGGCGATGCGAGTTTCCAAATGAATTTACAAGAATTAGGTACAATTGCTCAATATAATTTGCCTGTGAAAATTATTATTATAAATAATAGGTGGCAAGGAATGGTAAGACAATGGCAACAAGCTTTTTATGGTGAACGTTATTCTCATTCAAATATGGAAAAGGGATCTCCCAACTTTATAGATTTAGCCAAATCTTTTGGTATCCTAGGAATAGATATTGAAGATAGAAGCAATATGTTCGAATTATTAACAAAGGCTTTGAGTTATAACGGCCCGTGTTTAATTAATTGTAAAGTTACTGAAGATGAAAATTGTTACCCTATGGTTGCTCCAGGTAAAAGTAATGCTCAAATGATTGGTATTGCTAAGCAGTCGAAGAATCTAAATCTATTAACTAAAGGTGAGATCTCATAAACCTTTTAAAAGCTAAATATAACTAAATAAAAGCCCTTAATGAGAATTGAACTCATGATCTTCTTCTTACCAAGAAGAGGCTTTACCATTAAGCTATAAGGGCTTCTAGAAATTGGGCCGGGTTGGATTTGAACCAACGTAGGCAAAGCCAGCGGATTTACAGTCCGCCCCCATTAACCACTCGGGCACCGACCCATTAGTTCTTCAACGTATACTACCAAATATATAAAAAAAAAGCAATTTATGTAAGAAATATTGGCGCTTAGTATATGGATACAACTGGATTCGAACCAGCGACTTTTACGATGTCAACGTAATACTCTAACCAGCTGAGTTATGTATCCTTAAATTATTCTTTCATCAGAATAAAAGTAAAAATGCCATTTTTATGTAAATTTTTGTTTAAGTCTTGTGGCTTTTCCAATTTTTTGTCTAAGGTAGTACAGCTTTGCACGTCTGACTTTGGACTTCCGAGTAATTGTTATCTTTGTTATTAGTGGAGAATGAACAAGATAAATCTTTTCTACTCCTACGTTTTGTAATATTTTTCTTACAGTTATTGTTGTATTTAATTGAGCATTATTTTTAGAAATAATAACTCCTTCAGAAAACTGTATTCTTTCTTTGCTACCTTCTTGTATTATGAGACCTATTTTAACAGTGTCTCCTACTTCAATATTTTCTAAATTTTTTTTCTTGAACTTATTTTCAATTTTCGAAATAATAGAAGGATCTGTTTTTGTAGTGAAATCCATAATTTTTATTCCGTGATTTTTTTACTTTATAATATTGTATTTAATCTTTATATACTTAGTCAACTATTTAGCTCTGCAATCTTTATTTGATTAATCAATTTTTGTTTTTAAAAATAAGACAAGCAAGCTAATTTAAAATTTAGATATTTTATTTTCTTAGTAAATAAGCAGGATTTATAAAAGGACCGGAAACTTTGGACTTTAATTTTAGAGCTAATCGATTAAATCTAAATGAAATAAAGATAGATAATTATTTTTAATTCTTTACTTAAATTATTTAATAGACTATGTTACTATTATTTAGTATCAAAGGTAATAATATTTTAATATTTAGCTGCTTCTTATTTATGTTTGAACGGTTTACAGAAAAAGCTATTAAAGTCATTATGCTAGCCCAAGAAGAAGCACGACGACTGGGTCATAACTTTGTAGGTACAGAACAAATCCTACTAGGGTTGATTGGAGAAGGCACTGGAATTGCCGCACAAGTTTTAAAGTCAATGAATGTAAATCTCAAGGATGCTCGTATTGAGGTTGAAAAAATTATTGGTCGTGGTTCTGGTTTTGTAGCAGTTGAAATACCTTTTACTCCGCGAGCAAAAAGAGTTCTAGAGTTATCTTTAGAAGAAGCACGACAGTTAGGTCATAACTATATTGGTACAGAGCATTTATTAATGGGTTTAGTACGTGAAGGAGAAGGAGTAGCTGCACGTGTTTTAGAAAACTTAGCTATTAATGTCTCTTCAATAAGAACAGAAGTAATTCAAATGCTAGGTGATAATGCTGAGGCTAATGCCAATGGAAGTAACAGTACGCAAGCTAGAAGTAAAACACCGACGCTTGAAGAATTTGGTTCTAATTTGACGGAATTGGCAATTGAAGGTGTTTTAGATCCAGTTGTTGGTAGACAGAAAGAAATTGAAAGAGTTATTCAAATACTAGGTCGCAGAACAAAAAATAATCCAGTTTTAATAGGTGAACCAGGTGTAGGAAAAACAGCTATTGCGGAAGGCCTGGCTCAAAGAATAGCAAATAGAGATATCCCATCTATTTTGGAGGATAAATTAGTTGTGACTTTGGATGTAGGACTTTTAGTTGCAGGTACTAAGTATAGAGGTGAATTTGAGGAACGCCTAAAAAGAATTATGGATGAAATCAAATCTGCGGATAATGTTGTTTTAGTTATAGACGAAGTTCATACTTTAATTGGTGCAGGAGCAGCAGAAGGAGCCATAGATGCTGCTAATTTATTAAAACCAGCTTTGGCTAGAGGTGAACTACAATGCATTGGAGCTACAACTCTTGAAGAATATCGTAAGCATATTGAAAAAGATGCTGCTCTAGAGAGACGTTTTCAGCCTGTACTAGTTGGTGAACCTAGTGTTGAAGAGACTATTGAAATATTATTCGGACTAAGGGATCGTTATGAAAAGCATCATCAATTAAAAATGTCAGATGCTGCTCTAGCTGCTGCTGCTAAGTATGCAAATCAGTATATTTCAGATCGTTTTTTACCTGATAAAGCAATTGATTTAATTGACGAAGCTGGTTCGCGAGTACGCTTATTGAATTCTCAACTGCCACCGGCTGCTAGAGAGTTGGATAAAGAATTAAGAGCTGTTTTAAAAACTAAGGACGAAGCAATAAGAGCACAAAAGTATGAAAAAGCAGAGCAGTATAGAACGCGTGAAATGGAAATTAAAGCTCAAATAGCAGCAATCGCACAAAGTAAAAAAAGTGAGCCTAATTTACAAATAGACGATCCGGTAGTTACGGAAGAGGATATAGCTGAAATCGTTGCTTTCTGGACTGGTATACCTGTCACTAAGTTAACAAAAAGTGAGTCTGAAAAACTAATGCACATGGAAGAAACACTACATGGTCGTATTATTGGTCAGGATGAAGCTGTTGTTGCAGTGTCAAGGGCAATAAGAAGAGCAAGAGTTGGTTTAAAAAACCCAAGTAGACCTATAGCTAGTTTTATCTTTTCAGGCCCAACTGGTGTAGGAAAAACGGAGTTAACTAAAGCTCTAGCTTCTTATTTTTTTGGAGCCCAAGAAGCTATGGTTCGCTTAGATATGTCTGAATATATGGAGAGACATACAGTTTCTAAATTAATTGGATCACCTCCTGGTTATGTAGGTTACAGTGAAGGCGGTTATTTAACAGAAGCAGTCCGTAAACGTCCATATACAGTTATTTTATTCGATGAAATAGAAAAAGCACATCCAGATATTTTTAACCTTCTATTACAAATTTTAGAAGATGGTAGATTAACAGATGCGAAAGGAAGAACTATTGATTTCAAGAATACCCTTTTAATTATGACATCTAATATCGGTTCTAAAGTTATTGAAAAAGGTGGAGGTAGTTTAGGCTTTGAACTAGGAGAATCTCAAACAGAATCTCAGTATAATAGAATTAAATCATTGGTGAATGAAGAATTAAAGCAATATTTCCGCCCAGAATTTCTTAACAGACTTGATGAAATTATTGTTTTTAGACAACTTACCAAAGACGAAGTTAGAGAAATAGCTGATATTATGTTAAAGGAAGTATTTGATCGTATTGGACAACAAGAAATAGAGTTAGATGTTACTGAAAGATTCAAAAATAAATTAGTTGATGAAGGTTATAATCCTAGTTATGGTGCCCGCCCTTTACGTCGAGCAGTTATGAGGTTACTAGAAGACAGTTTAGCAGAAGAAGTTTTATCTGGAAAAATTAAAGCAGGTGATAGTGCAGTCGTTGATGTAACAGATGAAGGAAATGTTAAAGTATTACTAGGTGAAAAGCTGAAGCTTTCTTAATAAGAATATTATTCTGTTGTTACTCACTTTAAAAAAAAATTTATTATTTTAAAGTGAGTCAATAATGCCAGGAACCAGATTTGAACTGGTGACACGAGGATTTTCAGTCCACTGCTCTACCAACTGAGCTATCCCGGCCACTACATAACTATATCAAAACTTGATTCTTATTGCAATTAATTTAATCAACAGAGAAACTCACCATATCATAGTTTTTAGTACTTTTGAATACTGTATTTTTTTTATAAAAAATAAGTTGAAAAGTACCAGTGGGACCATTTCTATTTTTAGAAATAATCATCTCTAAAATCTTGCTTTTAGAATTTTGTTCTATATTAACATTATTGTCGTAAAGCATCATCACTATGTCAGCATCTTGTTCTATGGAGTTGTGTATGATTAAATGATTGGAAATAAGGTTTAAATACCGATTTTTACTAATATCATAGACTAAACTGTAATGTGCAAAGTTAATATTTTTAATAAGAGCAACTTCTGTAATTTTTTTCTTATTAATGATAACAATTTCTTTTTTCTCTTCGATTTGATTTTGACAATACCAGTAATGTTTTATTAATAATTTATGGTTGTCAGTAACTTGTAGTATTGATTTTGTAAATAACGAAAAAATATAATTGGTTAGTAGGTAAATATAATAGATATAATCATCTATTCTCTTTTTGTCTAAAATAGAGTCTTTAGTTTTGCCTGTGAAGTATTGTAAGCATATTTGCGTTTTGTAATTTAATATTTGTTTTACTTTTAGTTTGTTTTTATAATCAATATTGATTCCAAGTTTCAAGCCTAAACATCCGCTTTCTTTTAAATCAGACAATATAGGTCTTTTGCTCACTCTTTTTTCAATACTCCGGTTTAACTGTGATAGTATGAGAACAGGTAAAAATAAGTTCTGAGCCATAATTTTAAGTTCTCTTGTAATGTATGTGAGTTCCTGTTGCCTGTTATCGGCATTAAAGTGTATTGTTTTGATCAATTGTAAATAATCAATAATAACTATTGCTGTATGGTTAGTTTTTTTTATTGCTAATTCAGAAATCAACTTAATGTTATCAATGTGAACGTTAGAGCTATCATTGATATAAAGTTGGGATTTCAGTAGCTTATTACAAATACTTTGTATAGTCTTCCATTGATAGAGATTAATTTGTCCTGTAATAATTTCATTAATTGAAAGGCATGATCCAATAGATATTAGCTTATAGATAATTTGTATTTTTGTCATTTCAAGACTAAAAATAATAATATCTGTTAATGTGTTTTGCAGTTTTATTAAATTATAAATTATATTTATCGCAAAAGATGTTTTCCCTGTAGATGGACGACCAGCTATTACAATTAAATCTCCATTAGGTAAGCCTTGGGTCATTTTATCAAGTTTTTCAAATCCAGAAATGACAAATGGTCTATTTTTTGAAAGTTTATTCTCAGTTATATTTTTTATTAAGTCACTTACTAAATGATGAAAGTTGTCAAGTTTTTTTATTTTTCTTTGCTCACTAATATAATTAATATATTTGGATGCTTTAATGTATATTTCTTCACTTGACAAGTTATGGATGTATGCTAATTGAATAATATTATATCCATACTGAATTAGTAGTCTTTTATGATAATTATGACGAAGATTACTTATTAGTTTGTAAATATAAAAAGTTATATTTACTGAAGAAATAAAAACTTGGCTTTTTTTTACTATTTGTATAATTTTTTTTGTACCCCCAATGATTGCTAGTGTTTTTGTGCTCTTTAAAGTATGTACTAGATTAATTATGTTGATTTCTTTTTTATTTTTGATCGAGATCAAATTTCTATATATTATTTGATTTGATTCTATGAAAAAATATTCTACTTTTATTTCCTTGAATATATTGTTGAATTTCTCTGGATGTAGTAATATACTACCAAGCAAAATCTCCTCTGCAACTTTGTTACATGGGGGAATTAGATTACAATAGATATTACTCATAATTAATATTGGAGTGTTTATGCAGAAAGATAAGAATAGGAATGTCTTCTTTTGATTTTTTGTAAAAAAGAAGACTTATTTATCAATTATGATAGTTTTGATAAACATTTAAATATGATTAGGTATTACCTGCAGTTTTAAGTTGACTCTAATATCCTTAGTTATATTAATTTGGACTATGTAGACACCAATATATTTAATATCGGGTATTACTATTTGCTTTTTTTCAAGTTTTAGTCCTGTATAGTTTACTATTGCAGCAATAACTTCTTTCTCATTAACACTACCGAAAATTTGTTGATTTTCACCGATTTTCTTTTTTATATTAATTTTTGAGATTTGTTCTAAGTTTTTTTGTTTTAGTATAGCCTGAGTTTTGTTGGCTTCTAAATGTTTGTTTTCTATGTCTTTTAACATGTTTACATGTTTAAGTTTACCAGTTGTTAAAATTTCTGCTATTTTGTTTGGGATTAAATAATTTAATGCATAACCGTTAGCAACGCTGAGTATTGTTCCCGGTTTACCAAGTATACAGTTTTTCTGTGTAATAATAATTTGTTTTTTTTTCTTCATGAGATAAGAGGACTAAATTTTTTGATAATTTATTTAACAGTATGAAAATAATTATATACAATACAAAGTTTATATGATAGATCTAAAGTTAAATTGGATGAATTTTAAGTAAAAGATTTATTTTTTATACTGACTTCAATCGTAAACTATTTAACATTTATAATTAAATACACTAATATATGTACTTTTATGATTTGTTTACTAAAAGAAGTTTTTTACTTTTATCTGTAAATTCTTGTGTTATTAAGTTTTGAGATTTTTAAATTATACTATATATAGTAGAAAGAAGTTGAGTCTAAATTTTTGCTTTAATTAGTTAAGCAGAAACAGATTCTAAATGAAATTTATGTGATATTATATTGAATATATCCTATTAAGCCGTTTTTCAATCTTGTATTGCTAATATTATGCTTATCTAAAATACTTGATGCTATTATAGATCTTGAGTTTTGACTACAATAAATAATAAGTGTTTTATTTTGTACTTGATGTAATATACCTATAGTTGCAATTGATTTTTTATATAAAATTTCTTGTAGTGGTATATTAATTGCATTATTTATATGTTTTTGATTAAACTCAGCTTTTTGTCTTACATCTATAATAACAATATCCTTTTCTTTTTGAAGTTTTTCGTTCAAGCAACTAGCAGTAATAGTTAGTGAATTATTTCTATTTATTTTGTTCTTTTGTTTAGCTATCAGATTGTTAAATTGAGGACGTATACGTTTTCTTTTGAATGACATCTCAAGCATATTGTAAACTAATAAGTAACCACTGAAAACTTTTCCTATTCCAGTAATAACTTTAATAGCTTCTGAAACTTGCATGATTCCTATTACTCCAGTTAAGACCCCCATAATACCAGATTCATTACAGTTCCCTCCTTCTATTGATAGGTGATTCGGATATAAGTCTGAATATTCAGGACCATTTTTATAATTAAATACACTAATATGTCCCTCAAAATTTTGTACAGCTCCATAAATATGAACTTTATGTAAGTGTTTACACGCTAACTCTACAGTATATCTTGTTTTGAAATTATCGCTGGTATCTAAGACAATATCATATTGCCTAATAATATTTATTGAGTTAATTTCTGTTAAGATACTTGTATAAATTTCAATATTACAATCAGGATTTAGATTTTTGAACTTATTTTTAATACACTGTACTTTAAATTTACCTATATCAAGCTTTGTGTAAAGTATTTGTCTATGTAAATTTGACAAAGAAACCTTATCGTCATCTACAATTCCAATATTACCAATACCTGATGCTACTAAATATAAGATACTAGGACAGCCTAGTCCACCTGCTCCAATTATTAAAATACGTGCTTTTTTTATTCTTATTTGCCCTTTTATTCCGATTTTATTGAGTACAATGTGTTTTGCATATATCTTATATTCTTCGGAAGATAAGTAAACAGGCCTTGATGGTTCATTTGTCATTATATTTTACTAAGCGATAAGATAGCTAATTAATTTTTGATATTAATAATATTCACTAGTTAATGATTCACTTTGTACTAAGTTTATCTATTATAATGGTTTTGTACGCCTTTAGTTCAGCTGGTAGAACGTAGGTTTCCAAAACCTGATGTCGAGGGTTCAAGTCCTTCAGGGCGTGTTACCGGAGAATTAATATAGATTGTGAAGCTTACATATTTTGCTTATTTTTATAGCTACTTGGGTTAGGTGATTAATTTATTTTTAAGATATTTGCGTGATTGTTATCTATTTCTAAATATTATATATTATAGAACAATTGTGGTGTAATTTTATTATCTGTTTTTATTTAAGGGTTATTTCTTATGGCAAAAAAAGTTATTGGTCTTGTAAAGTTAGCCTTACCTGCAGGGAAAGCAACTCCAGCTCCTCCTATAGGCCCTGCACTAGGCCAACATGGTGCAAATATTGTTATGTTTTGTAAGGAATACAACGCAAAGACGGCTGAAAAAATAGGTTTAATAATTCCAGTTGAAATTTCCATTTATGAAGATCGTAGTTTTTCATTTATCCTAAAAACTCCTCCAGCTTCTATATTACTAGCAAAAGCAGCTGGAATTCAAAAAGGTTCAGGTAAACCGAACCTTAATAATGTTGGTTATATTTCTAAAAGTCAGTTGCAAGAGATAGCTGCTACAAAATTACAAGATTTAAATACTAAAGATTTAAATAAAGCTATGTCAATTATTAGTGGTACTGCTAAAAGTATGGGTATTAGTATTAATTAGTTATTTCAGGAGGTTTGATTATTTATATGCGTAAACATTCTCGTCGCTTTGAGCAAATTCTCTACAATTTAGAAAGTAAAAAGGTTTATAGTGCAGTAGAAGCAATAATTTTATTGAAGAGCTTGTCTAATGTGAAATTTGTAGAAACTATGGAGGCTCATATTTCTCTCGGCCTAGATCCTAAACATGCTGACCAGCAATTGCGTTCTACTGTTATACTACCTAAAGGAACTGGTAAAAAAGTTAGAGTTGCCGTTATTACAAAAGGGGAAAAAGCTAATGAAGCTAATTTTGCCAATGCAGATATAGTAGGGTCTGAGGATTTGATTAATGAAATTATACAAGGTCGTTTAGACTTCGATAAATTAATAGCAACACCAGATGTCATGCCATTAATCGCTAAATTAGGTAGAATCTTGGGTCCAAGAGGATTAATGCCTTCTCCAAAAGCAGGAACAGTAACTATTGATTTAGCTAATGCAATTAATCAATTTAAGTCTGGAAAGTTAGAATATCGAGTAGATCGCGCCGGTGTTTTACACGTACCTTTTGGTAAGCTGAATTTTCAAGTGGATGATCTAAATATAAATTTAGTAGCCTTTAGAGATTCTATTGAAAAAAATCGTCCATCAGGTGCAAAAGGTAGGTATTGGAAATCTATGCATTTATCTACTACTATGGGTCCATCTATACCTATTGATTTAAACAGTTTTGTGCATTAGTATTAAAAGTAAAAGCATATTAGCTTATGCCATAATAGACATTACTATTTTTATTTATCTGTTTATTCACTATTATATATTTATCTTATGACTAAAATTAATACAATTATTGATGATTTGAAATCATTAACTCTTCTAGAGGCAGCGGAATTAGTAAAAAAAATAGAAGAAACTTTTGATGTAGATGCATCTATAGCCCAAAATGCAGGTCCTGCATTTGTTTCAGGTGCTCTTGACAATAATTCTGCCTCCGAAATAGAAGAGAAAACAGAGTTTGATTTAATTTTAGAAGAAGTGCCAGCCCCTAAAAAAATTGCTATTTTAAAAGTTGTCCGTTCTATCACTGGTTTAGGATTAAAAGAAGCAAAATCCTTAGTCGAATCAGCTCCTAGACCATTAAAAGAAGACACATCGAAAGAAGATGTTGAGGAGATGAAAAGTAAATTGGAAGAAGCAGGAGCTAGAGTTTCAATTAAATAATCAAAAAAGTTTTAGGTGATTATAAAACCACCTAAAACTTTTTTGATTATTCAATTACAATTTGTTAAAAAAGCCCTAAAGTAATGGCTTTAGATAAAGGCATTGTTGCTCCTATACCTAACCAAATAGTGATAAATGTCCCTATTAAAAAAACTGTAGTTGCAATAGGTCTTCTAAAAGGATTTTGAAATTTGTTTACGTTTTCAATAAATGGAATCGTTATTAAGCCAGCTGGTACAGATGCCATAGATAGTACACCTATTAATTTATTAGGTATAACCCTTAATAAATTGAATGTAGGAAAGAAGTACCATTCGGGTAAAATTTCTAGTGGAGTAGCAAAGGGATTAGCTTTTTCTCCAATAGTAGATGGCTCTAGAATAGATAATCCTACATCACATGCAATTGTACCTAAAATTACCACTGGAAACATATAAAGTAAGTCATTGGGCCAAGCTGGTTCTCCATAATAGTGATGTCCCATTCCTTTTGCTAGTTTTGCTCGTAGTTTTGGATCTGTCAAGTCGGGCTTTTTGATAATAGACATATACTAATATTCCTATTTGATATTTTTTTATAAAGGTCCTGAAATTCCTTGTTTACGTATCATTAAGAAGTGCATTAACATAAATACTGCAGTTAGTAGTGGTAATACAAATGTGTGTAAACTATAAAACCTAGTTAAAGTACTTTGACCAACGCTTACACTTCCTCTTAATAGTTCTACTATGCTGCTTCCTACTACTGGTATAGCTTCAGGAACGCCTGTTACAATTTTAACCGCCCAGTAACCAATCTGGTCCCATGGTAATGAATATCCTGTAACACCAAATGATACAGTTAAAACTGCCAAGATAACACCTGTTACCCATGTAAGCTCACGAGGTTTCTTGAAACCACCAGTTAGATATACTCGAAAAATATGTAATATCAACATTAAAACCATCATACTAGCTGACCATCTATGAATAGATCTTATTAGCCATCCAAAATTAACATCTGTCATTATGTATTCTACAGACGAAAAAGCTTCTGCAACTGTTGGTCTATAATAAAATGTCATAGCAAAACCACTTGCTACTTGTATTAAAAACGATGTAAATACTATTCCCCCTATACAATAAAAAATATTGACATGAGGTGGAACATACTTGCTTGTTATATCATCTGCAATAGCTTGAATTTCTAATCTTTCTTCAAACCAGTCATATACTTTACCCATAATTTTAATTATCGTATTTTTTTACTTTGCTTTTAGACTACTTACTATCTTTATTCAAATAGTTTTATTTATAAAAGATATTATAACATGCTTCATTAGTTAAGTTCCCTATTGTCCAGGCTTTTAGATTTCATAGCAAAGCTTGAAAATATTTCTGATGTATATTTTTTTTTGATAGTTATAAGCCAATTTATTTGTTTTCAATAGATTTTTTATAATCATACTTACGTTATGTCTATTGCTACCGATTATGATACTAATAGTTGTTTGTGAAATGTAGAAAGGTATTTGGACCTTATTTTTTTCAGTTAATCCATACTCGCGGGCTAAAAACAAAATAAGTTGAATTATTCTTTGCTTAGTACACTTATGGGCAAGAATAATATTAATATTATCATACTGACTTATCGTTGATTTGAATAAATTTGCTATGTTTTTCAACGAATAGTTTGCTTTATTGTAATAAATGAAATCTTCCCATATAAAGCTCAGTAAAAATGTTTCTTTAATAGCTACTATACTATAATAGTAAGGAACGTTTTTTTTAGTACTTGAAATAATATTCTCTTCACTC
>JAUKWC010047054.1:0-45370 GCA_032356245.1 Endocladia muricata | reverse complement strand
CTGCCGTTCTCGCTCGCAACCTCGTCACCTCCACCTGGGCCTCTCTCGCCGGTCGCGAACCCCCTCTACCCGCCACACCAACCGCCGCCGGTCCCCTGCCCACCCCCGACCCCTCCGACAACCCCCACCAAGCCGACTCCGAAATCACCTCCACCGCCACCTCCCACTTGAAAGACGACTAAATGAGCAGTGCCACACCGCGCCCCCCTCCCCGACCGGATCGCATTGCCGCGCTCCGCAACTTCCAGCAGCGCGATCTATCGCGCCTACGCGCCGAGCTTGCCACCCTGGACGCCTCCATAGCCGCCGCCGAAGCCGACGTGCTGCGCGCCACCACGGCCGCCAGCGCCGCGCGCGCGCTCGTGTGCATGCGCGGCGGGGTGCTGCCGTCTCGCGCAGACACGCCCAAGCCCAAGCAGCGACTGTTTGCGACGGCTGACGGCGCTCTGGTGCGCCATCAACGACCCACTACTCCCGCCCCAGACTTGCCGTTGCGGCCGTGCGGTGTGGCCTATACGCGGTTTCGCAAGCGATTTGAGGCCCCGCGCCAGAGTTTTACCGGTGCGGGGAGTGAGGCGCGGGTGTTGTTTGTGGGGGCGAGGGGGGAAGGGGAGGTGAGTGTGGAGGATCGGTTGTGGATTGTGTATTGGTTGGATCGGAATGCGGGGCTTTGGAGGGAGTTTGTGAGGCCGCCGAGGGCGAAGGGGGGATGGAGGGTGGGGTTGTTTGCGACGCGGTCGCCCAATCGGCCGTCACCGGTGGGTTTGTCGTTAGGGGTGGTCAGAGAGGTGGGAGAGGGTGGGTTTGTCGTTGGGGGGGTCGACATTTTGGATGAGACGCCGGTGTTGGGGTGGAGAAAGTATGACGCGCTAAAGGAAGCGCATCCGGGTGTGAGATCGGGCTGGGTGGATGAGGCGGAGAAGCTACAGCCGTTGTACTACGATGAGATGGGAGAGGACGGGGGGGTGACGCCCCATGTGCTGGTGGAAGATAGAGCTGCGGAGAGGTTGGCTTTTATCGATGAGAAGAGCACGGTGGACGTGGGTGCAATGGTCCGAGAAACGTTGAGAAGGATTCCGATTGCAAGAACGCAGATTTATACGGAGCAGGCGCAGGAAGATGCTTTAGTATTGGCCTCGCTACCTGTTGGATCATTCCGGGTCTTGTACAAGTTGGCAAACGCGAGTGGCGCCATTCGAGTCTACGATGTTGTGTCTGGAATGAGGAGACAAGTCTGCGAGCAAGAGGCTGAGACGGATCCGGAGGCCATGTTGCATCGCGACTTTCAACAACTTTTTTCACATGATTCAGGAGACAGAACCGGTGGTACACTGTGATACTGAAAACGACTTCGTTGCTGCCGGTGTCGTTGGAGTTTAAATATGCCCACGTTTTTCATTGGAACTTCTAGCCATTTTCAAGTATTGGCAGGTAGAGTGCCAGCTAACTGGCGTTTCTTTACAGACAACAACATCTTCGTCGTTTCGCTCCTGTCTCGTCCTCATGCACATCCTCACTGAGCGACGTAATGGATTTGAACACGTCTCCCAGCGATGCCGAATTCAACGAGTAATCGGAGATCTGAATTGTCGCCTTGCTGTCTTCGAGAACCTGAATGGCTTTGAGAATATCCGATTCCCTGGCCAGGCGAGGCAAAGAGTACGACGCCAGCAGTTCGCCGTTTTCCCCACGGCTTGTGGATTGAAGCATGGTTCCGTGGCATGCTTGGTCCATTGCTGCAGCAAGTGTGACAGCATCTTCATCCCGACCTAGAACCACAAGCAGATTATAACCTGCGCCAAATTTGCTCTTTAAATGCATCGCATCGCCGAGCACGCGAAGCTTACCCTTGGCCATGATTCCAATTGAGTTGTGACCTGCAAGATACTGCGCCTCTGCGATTGAATGAGTTATGAGAAAAACAACTCTCCCCTCTTTCGCTCTCTGGATTGTACCCCACAAGTCTCTCCGCACAAGTGGATCCGCACCAGACGTACATTCGTCCAGTAGAACTATTTTAGGATCTCCGGTCAGACTGAGCGCTACACTCAATCTTCTCTGCATACCCCCAGAATAGGTACCTGCAAATGCATCTCGTTGCTCAGTGAGGTGTACATCTGCAAGGCGGTTAGTGATTTCTATTTGTCGGTGGGCCCACGTCAAGCCCTTGAGGGCACTAAAGATATCAATGTGCTCAGCTCCGGTAAGATTGTCCCAATATATATCAAATTGAGGACAGACACCAAGCAACTGTCGAACCTGTGACTGATTATCACGAACTGACAAACCATAGATGAACGCATCACCATCGGAGGAACGAAGGCTAGTGACGAGCATTTTGAATAACGTAGACTTTCCAGCACCGTTATGCCCTAACAAAGCAAACGCAGTATTCTTCTTAACACTGAACGAGACGTCATCAACGGCTTTGAATTTTCCAAACGATTTAGAGATGTTTTTTATGAGAAGGGCTGCAGAGTCTCGATCACCTCTAGCTACCGCCTCTCGTTCGGCTCGCACGTCTGCGTCTTCAAGATCAGGGTGGTAGCTCTGCACCTCGGCTTGGGCTGGCGAGAAGGGGCTCTCTTCACTCCCCTCTGCACTGTCACCTTCTTCAAATGCAGCAGTCAGGCCTTGTTGCTTTCTACCAATTCCCCAATACGTAGGAGTCAGAAAATAATATCGCTTCATCGCAGCGCCATGCTCAGATGGCAATACATTATCCAAATACACGCCTAGCACAAATGCGACTAGCCCAGACCCAAACATCCAAAGCCAGCAGTCCTTGATAGGAAAGACATCAGTGTACTCCCCAGCTGTACTATAGGATAGACCGTCGCCTGTTAAAGCAGCAATTGTTCCATCTCGTAAGGCTTTGTCGTACATGGTCGATGGGAGAACCGCAAGAAGCTCGCGAAGAAATAGAGCGCTATCAGCAATGATTGGAACACCATCCTGGTCCTGTTGATACACGATACTTCCTACTGTAGATAAAATATATCCAAAGATAAACAGATTAAATGCAATAGTTGAGACAGAACCGGAGGCTTTGGTAAGGGCCGCTACAAAGAACGTCCAACCGATCAGGCTCAAGCCAAATATGAACATGGTAAGAAAGTAGATGGAGAAATAATTGCCAGTGAAGAACTTGAAGCCAAAGGCATGCCCAAATGCAATGAGCAACAGAGTGAGAATCAACATCAAAAGAACATACGGGACACCCCAGGAAATAAAATGCTGTGACTGATACTGTCCGGCAAGCTTCATCGCGTCCCGCAAACCTCGTTCCTTTTCCAACACAATCTTGTAAAGAAACAGGACTAGGGCGAGAAAATATACAGCAAAAGTGAGCAGAGCGCCATACCTTCCAAACGCGTCCGAACCTTGGTCGCCACTGAATGATGAAATGATGTTTGGATGTGGAAACACCGAGGTACGCAGGTTGATGTTTACTTTCTTATCCGAAAAATCCTCCATGAGAACCATACTCATCTGATGGATCATGGCAGGCAGTACTACCTGTGTGTGATAGTCACTGAAACCTAAAGGAAATTCAAATTGCTCCGTCTCATTATACTGCACAATGAAGTTGATAGCTCTGTTTTGGTTATCACTCACTTCCTCCGGATCAAAAATATACGCTGCCTGTGTACGATTGGGATTGGCAACCAAGAACTGGTTGAGCTGGTTGTCATCGTCGAAGCCCTTCACTTGAGCCTTGTCAATGTTACTTCTCTCAGCCACCTCTTCTACCCAGCCTCGGACACGCCCGACTTGTGGTGCGTAACCGATAGTGAAGCAATCGTCAAACTCGAACGGAATGCAACTTGGTATGCTCCCTATAGGGGAAAAGTCCGGATTGCGGTTTTCAAATGCCGTTGGATCGACACCATCGCCATTGTTGATAGAGAGTTGACTAAAGTACAAAATCAGCATGGCAAGGAAAGCGCTTGAAAGAGTAATGACGACGGAGCCCACATCACGAAACGAAAGCAACACATTCTTCTTGGTCAGAAGCAGTGTGGCGCCGACGTACCCCATGAAGAGCCCGGTACTCGTAACCGATTGTACCGCAACGACAAAGCGGAAAGAAGCGCTAAAGTAAAAGTCTGGTGGAGGTGCGTCGATGGGCAGGGAAGTAAGGTATCCGGCTGAGTGTAAGAGAGTAAAAGATGTAAAGTATATTCGGGGTTGAATGCGTGGGGTGGATAGCTCGTTTCAGTGCTGGCGTATTGACATGTGTGCAGGGAGGTGACGCTACTGCAGGAAAATCATAGTGTGCTCACCTCTACAATCGGCGATGAACGTTATACGGCACTGCTGTCCTCTATACTACTGATTAACCTGTGCGGACTTACTCATACAGGCCCAGAATCATGTAGTGTACAGATCTGCTATACAGCGCAATGAATGAATTTTGAGTTGGGTAACATTAAAATTTAGTAGAATTTTGCAAACGGTAGTCATATGACTTCCTGAGAAAGTCGTGATTAAACGTGCCCCTTAGTCACGAACATGTACAATCAGGTATCACCTTTTAAACAAAGTTGCAAAGGTATTTGCCGATGACCATGCAGTATGTACAACGTGACATTCTTGCTGCCTGAAGAGCCACGCAGAGGACGAGCGAAGAGAGGTGCTAATTCTCTACCTGGATTGCATGAAATAGCCTCGATATTCACGGAATACCCCTCGTGGAACATTCAAACACGTTTCTCCTCGACGAAGTTGAACAACACATCTCGATACCCCTACCCAATTAGATGTTGCAGCAACAAGGAGGCGTGGAGGTTGCCCGTTTTCTTTGTGGATTCCTCTGTGACCAATCTCAAGTCTTTAATTCAAGCATAGAAAAGCGCTGCGGGGTAGACGAAGGATATTGGAGAGAGGTTTGACGGGACAGATTTGGTATGTACTTTTAGTTCCGAGACCTTCGGTCTCGTTTCGCTAGGACTGGTAGACACTACTTGAACTCCAGGCAGCATCACTTCTTTCTCTGCGCACTTTTGAAGGATTTCGACCTTTTTCTAGAACTGAACCGGAGTTCGGTCGTACAGTAGTGCAGATGTAGTTTTCGTATGTAGCGAATCACAAAATGATAATCTTCTTCAGAGTTGCGTGAACAACACAACATCTCAGACTTCGTGACTACCTCTGAGAATGCTTCTCGAGCTCGCGTACATATTGGAAGATTCCCCTCGTCCCAAATTTCTCGGATGAGAACACTTCTGAAGAGTATGTTGTCACGCCCGTGACGGAGGCCAACAAGGAAGTCCCACCCCGCATTGGTGCCACTACTGTACAGTACTTATTGCACCGTGTGTGCGGAAACGGTTCCAGCAACCCTCAACCGGCGTTCAAACCACTTCATTTTACTTTCGGTGCCAGATTAATTATCATTTCATTTAGCCTGAACATACCACTACCTACTGGCAAAATCCTTTTTACGGTGGTCTGTACGACATTGCTGTGAAAAGCGAGAATAATTGAGAGGGGAATTTCCAGTTTGATTCGAGTTCTCGTTTGTGAACTGAGTGGTTGAAAACTCGGGTCCCTGGGAGTTGTTTGCTTTGCTGAGCAGCTCTTAAACGTGGTCGTCATTCACTCCGCGTCCTGCCCTCACGCACCTGACTGTGCTCTGCCATCTAGGATTTTAGCAACCACTTGGGGGACGGTGGGACATAGCAGTGCTTGCAACTGATGGTGCAAGCATTCTCACTTTCTCCAAACGCTTATCTTCTTTTGTCAAAGTCTTTTGAGAACCAGCATCAGTTTCTTGTACTTTATTCCAACCTGTCTTGGTCTCTTCCCCCACACCTAGCTTTCGGTTTTTGTTGACAGTGGTCTACATATCATGAGTAGTTCTCTCTTCCGCAATCAGACCAAGGGTCTGCTCCTTCGCACATGGCACTACCAACGTCGCCAGTACTGTACACTTTTCTGCAATCTTATTCTCCCCTCGATTTTCATGTTAATTATCTTTGCTTTTGGCCGAGGACTCAAGGGACGGGAAGTTATCTCCTTTCCTTTCCAGCGGGCCCCCAAGGGCGCTTTTGCGCCACGTCCCTTCGATCCTTCTCACTGCATTTCCGATATCGAGTTTTCCTCCGAGCAAGGTTTGGGCGAAGCGTTACGCCGTTGCAATGGTGACCCCTTCGTACCAAAGTACACCGTACCTGTGCATGTTGCAGAGCCAATCCGCGACATCATTGGTACAAATCGGAAAAATGCGATGGGACTTGCCGTTAAAGACGGCCTTCTGGGCGATCTTTCGTTGCAGCCATTTGTGTACCCTGACCTTTTTCAAGGGGACTCTGGCTTTTCCACTACGCTCACTCCGTATGATGGTGTGCTGTTGCATGCTGTTTTCGAAGGGAACAATACTGTGTATCGGAGATTTTTAGATGGCATAGAGGGTGGTCGTGCTGATGAAGTTTACAATTTGCAAACCGTAGAGCAGCCCTCGACAACTGCGTTGAGAGATGAGATTTTCAATCAATGGTTTAAAGGCACTGCCGCTCTTCCGCGCTATTCATCTGCCTATTCATTTGAGGATGCATCGCCGCTCGATAGTCAAACTTTTTCGCTGGATGCTACCGTTTTTTATAATGAGTCATCGACGACAAACTGCACGAAGGCTTGTTCCCTTGTCTCAAACGTGGCTCGGCTTGACAATGCCATATTCAAGTCTCTCACCGGACGCGAATCCATGGCTTATCTGAGGCGTATGCCCGCTATAGACGTGTCGTTGGATATCAATTTCATTCCGCTGATTATCAGCGTTATGTTGGGACTGACATTCCACTTTTGGTTTCCCTCTTACATGCAGTTTCTGGTTTTTGAGCGCGTGGCGCGCATGCGGGCAATGATGAGCATGATGGGTTTGAAGAAGAGACAATACTGGTTCGGTACTTATCTGGGCATGTATGCACAGTACACCATATCGACGTTGCTTCTCATTATTGTCGCAGGAGGCACCGGGATTCCCTTTTTTTCAAACAATACGCCACTATCGTATTTAATCCTATTCTTCTTATGGTATGTTCGCAGCGGTGTTTACAGTTTAGTTCGTCACTGCCCCACGGTCGCGTTTCTAGCACAGAAGTCAGACTTGGGGGGCAGTAGAATGAACTAGTTTCCTCCATTTGATGTGGAACTAGGAAATGAGCTCCGTCTCAGATTCGTCAATCTGAACTAACGAAAGAATTCTCTTCTGCCTCTTTGTTGACTCACTTTACGAGGGACATTTCGTGACTGATTGACCGCATTCCTAATTTTGGACATGTGTAGGGGAAATGTCATAATTGCCTTCGCCATGGCGCTGGTCCCTTTTTTCGGGAGTCCTCAAACCGCTCAAATTGTAGGCTGGCTATACGTGATCTTAGTTACTGTTGTTGGAGGCCCATATCTAGGGACGAGACTTGGCGATGACAATACTGGGGAAGGCACATGGTTTGCTATCATGCTCTTGCCATCTTTTGCATTTTTGCGAAGCGTTTATTACGCCGGCGCACTTAATTCGGGCGGAAAAGGTGTGGTCTTAGATTCTGAGATTTACACGGGATTTGACCTAGGAATGTGCAAGGGAACAGGACCTTTTTGCAAAAGCTATGCATTTCTCGCCGTACAATGGTTTGTGTTGATGCTGTTGGCGTCATACTTTGATCGTGTGTTGCCAAGCGCTCAGGGAAGTAGGCTGCATCCGCTTTTTATGTTTGGGTTTAAAAGAAGAACGAGATATGAGTCGGATTCTGAAGATGAACTTTCTCACAAAGGTCAAGATGTGATTGACGAAGAAAATCGGGCTGCAGTGATTGCTGCAAACATCGGAGACGAGCCCTTCGATGGTGTTGTCTTGGACAAATTGTCAAAGTCGTACCCAGGAAAGCCACCAGTAAAAGCACTTCAAAGCTTGTCACTCGTCGCGCGAAAAAACGAGGTTCTGTGCATTCTTGCACATAATGGAGCAGGAAAAACCACAGCGTTCCGGACACTAGTTGGGGAGATTGAGTCTACCTCCGGAGCGGCATATGTGAATGGTTATTCTATTCTTAACGAGATGGATCAAGTACACCGACAAATGGGGGTCGCTCCGCAGCAAGATATTCTATGGAGTGTAATGTCCGCGGAAGAGCATCTTTACTTTTACGGACGGATTAAAAATTTGTCTGGACAAGAGCTCAAGGATGCTGTGAAGGAGTCTCTGGAATCGGTGCAGCTGACTTTTGCTCGAAAACGACGAGTAAGCGCATTGAGTGGAGGCATGAAAAGGCGGCTATCCGTAAGCATTGCTATGATTGGATACCCGGATTTCATCATCCTTGACGAGCCATCAACAGGATTGGACATTCTTGCGCGGGAGAAGCTATGGCAAGCAATTGAGCGGAACAAACAGAACAAGGCGATCATAATGACGACGCATTCGCTGGAAGAGGCAGAGACGTTGAGTAATCGAGTAGCCATCATGTCGCAGGGAAGACTGAAATGTATTGGCAAGGCCGAGGAGCTCAAGTTGCGCTTGGGGAAGGGGCACCACCTGAGTGTATCGCTGCCGTCCGACAAAGTCGCAGCACTTCACGATGCAATTATAGACATTGCGCCAGATGCTTCCTTAGAAACGAAGTTGGGAGGAAACCTGGAATATGTTTTGCCAAAATCGTTTGCAATTCCTGAAATATTTCGACTGATAGAAAGAAAACGGGACGAGTTAGAGATCCGGGAGTGGGCGATAAGCCAGTCAACGTTGGAAGATGTGTTCCTTGAAGTGACAGACAGAAGTCGCAACGAGAAGGCAGACGTGGACAATTTTGTACCTTGACCAGCGCATTGCACATTACATGCTACGTGGCTGATGTGGCGTCGAGATGCAGGGGACTGGTTAGTGGGTTTAGAAGACGGACAGTTTGCATTGTTGCTCGACTGTTTTTCAACGCCAATATAAATACGATGAGACTGGCCAAAGGAAAGAATAGCAGTAGGCACCCTGACGATGGTTGTCGCGTGTACAACATGAGTGTCAAGGGGTAAAATCGAGAAGCGATATCCCTACGGCATCTCTTGCACGCTACCAAGGGGTTCCTTCAAGAACCCCTTATTCCGTTTCTTTCGCAAAATGATGACCGAATTGCAGTCTTCTACAGCACGACTGTTGATGCCGTTTTACTTCAGATAAAGATCAAACAAATTAAGAGCGCATGTGTAAAGTGTAGGAAGTGTGCAGTGTACTCAACTGCTGGTCTTTGAGAGAAACGGCTGCTCTCTATCCAGAAACTACTTTATCATCTCGAGTGTCTGTAGGACAAATGGGCTTAAATGAGGCGAATTGTGTACGGTCGTGTCACAGTTTTCGGAGTAAATATATTTGAAGTTTACAATTGATACTGTTGTGACAGAAGGCCCTGTCCAGTAGCCACGAGGTAGCAACTAATTTCATTTTGACATGGCAGCTCCTCCATTCTGTTTCGATTGAGTTTTTATCGTCGGTCAGCAGCATCCCCATTCTTACCGTGGATGACGGGGCGGACTCTCAAGGGTTGGAACCCGTACGGTAAGTATCATGAATAATGTAGTATTCAACCACGCAGGTGGCAATGCTGTGCAGAATGAGAGTTGAAAAGAGCAAAAAGAGATGGGTGAAGTGGCTGACATGTCAGCTGCATCAGCCGATCCTTTCTATGCCAACAGCAATGATGACAACTTGTCAGAGACAATTGAAAAAATGAAAGCAAGTATAACTTACGTTCGAATATGACAACGAGGAGTACTGTTTGAGAGTACCAACCATAACCTTGCACTCAATATTTGGCGGGAACTGTTTCCCGCCAAGTTTTTTTAGAGCTTGTACTCGCAAAGAATATGCTCATGTTGTATTTCAACCTGTCGTGGCTGGTGAGGCTGATGATGAAGCTTTGAATCTCACTTCGTGCCTAATCCTGCAGAACTTCGTCGCTATTCTCGGAGGCATATGCTAGGGCACCCAAGTATTGCGTCAGGGCGGATCATGTACCGGGCGTATTGCTCCTCTCCTTTGATACCTCGTGCGTATCCCTTCCTTCGTTTCTACCCTCTACTGCCAATCTTTCTCTCTTCCTTTCCCTCTTTTTTCTCTCTCTCTCCATCCGATATTACTGCGTCATTTTAGCCTCGATTGTCTTCGTCAGGAAACGTGTCCTATTTTCTTGACCTATCTTTCTCATGGACGGGTATGATGAAGGCTCAGTCTACTACTCGTACCAAAACCGCGAAGGTCCCAATGCTCCATCTACCTCTGGGCGTGAGTCAGGTCTATCGAAGACACTTTCCGCAGTGGAGGTTCGGCGGAGGTTCAAGGCCTTTATTCTCGGCTTCGCCAACGAGCGCTTCCGTTATGTGTATCGTGACCGTCTCCGCTCCGCTGTTAACGCCTCTCGTCTCTCTTTCCACGTAGAACTCTCCCATCTTACGCATTTTGACGCACCACTTGCGGCAACTCTCCGTGAAACGCCTGAGCAAGCAATTGTCCAAGTCGAGCGCGCCGCCACTGAGGCCGCAGCTATCCTTCAGAATACCGCCCTAGAAGAGGTTGCAGCCACCATTGGTGGACGTCGAAACACCCCAGCTGCCCATTCTTCTGAGAGAACAGGTGGAACGAGAGCTGATGATGATGAACAAGGGGGAGCACCAACTCCCACCTTGACGGATATCGGACGTCGAGGTGTGCAGGTCCTTTTGCAAACGAGTGAAACGGGTCGAGAAATTCGCACACTGGGCTCATCGGACGTCTCTAAGCTAGTAGCCATCTCAGGGATTGTGATCGCATCATCAAAGGTGCGATGCAAAAGTACGGCAGTTGTTCTACGTTGTCGGAATTGCAATGACAAAATCACTGTTTCTGTTAATCCGGGGTTGGGGGGGTTTGCCACACCACGGACGTGTCGTCGGGTGCTTGGCGAGAATGAAGCTGCCTGTCCAATGGACCCTTACGTCGTGGTTCCGGATGATAGCAAGTTCATGGACAATCAAACTCTTAAATTGCAGGAGCTCCCAGAGTGTGTGCCAACCGGGGAAATGCCCAGAAGTATCACCATGAGCTGCGATCGGTATCTTACGGACGTAGTAAGTCCGGGTGTGCGGGTAAGCGTCATTGGTATTTATGCTGTGTCTGGGGCCGCGGCACCAGGCGTTGGTGGAAGCAGTAGGCGCATGTCGCAAGGAGCAAACAGTCTCACCATAAGTGCCCGGGCTCCATATTTGCGAGTGTTGGGATTGAAGGTATTGGAAGGGGCGGGCTACTCTGGGAGTCGCACGGCAGTATCCTTCGGGTTTGAAGAGGAGGAAGCAATGCTCCGAATCTCTCGAACACCAGAATTATGCGAAATCATAGCTCGAAGCATAGCCCCAGAAATCTTCGGCCACGAAGACATTAAGAAGGCCATAGCTGCTCAACTCTTCGGTGGTGCCCTGGATAAGACACTTCCGGATGGAATGCGGCTACGTGGTGATATCAACGTTCTTTTGCTCGGAGATCCCAGTACTGCGAAGAGCCAGATGTTGAAGTATGCTGAACGCGTGGCCCCTATTAGTGTTTATACCAGCGGAAAAGGGAGCTCTGCTGCCGGTTTGACAGCAAGTGTTATCAAGGACAAATCCCATGGAGAATTTCATTTGGAAGGAGGTGCCATGGTTCTCGCTGATGGTGGAATCGTCTGTATAGACGAATTTGACAAGATGAGAATGCAGGATCGAGTGGCTATTCATGAGGCAATGGAACAGCAGACCATTTCTATCGCCAAAGCCGGAATTACTGCCGTTTTAAACGCACGTTCCGCTGTTCTTGCTGCTGCTAATCCGGCATTTGGACGATACGACGACACGCGCTCCAGTGCAGAAAATATCGAGTTTCAGAGCACTATTTTATCAAGATTTGATTTGATCTTTATAGTGCGAGACGTTCGCAATGATGCAAGAGACAAGATAATCGCTGAGCATGTGCTGCGTTTACACCAGAGAGGTTCAGAAAAAAACACAGGCAATGAATCGGGAATTTTTGCTTCTAAGTTTAAGCGCGCACCACAAACCGACGATGCCAACGACGACCTTGCAACTCGTGGGGCTGAATATGGAGTTACTGGGAGCGGTGAGAGTGCGAGGTTGGACATCAATTCATTGAAGCGTTACATTGCGTATGCCCGTTTGCGCTCCTCTCCCAGACTTTCTCCGGAGGGGGCGGAGCTACTTCGGACAAATTACGTTTCCATTCGCGAACAAATGCGCGTAAAGCAGCTTGGTGATGACGAGGAGAGCGCAAGTAAGACCGTTCCCATCACAGTTCGCCAACTCGAGGCAATTGTTCGAATTTCAGAAGCACTTGCGAAGATGACTTTAGCATCGGTAGTTACTGAACGGCATGTAACAGAAGCGATCCGCCTGTTCAAAGTTGCAACGCTTGATTCAGCCAATGCGGGCGCGATTCAAACTCCTGAAGGAGCTCTTCGGCCAGATGTGCGGCAAGAAGTTCAAAGAGTCGAAGCTGCCTTGAGGAGAAGGCTGGCGATCGGTTCCATGGCCAATGTGAGACGGCTTGTTGATCACTTCTTAGATGAAAAGTATGAGGAGTTCGCAATCCGCACAGCCATCATGGTTATGGTACGGCGTGGCGATTTACAATACCGCAGGCAAAGAAAGTACATCCATCGGATGCAATAGGGAGTCAGTATGAGAGCATACTGTTTGTCACTGAAAGCATTAGCATGGGTTTATTTGGCCTCGTAAACCTGATATGCGGAACTTGTCTGTGAACGATCGGGTGCGCATGCTGACAGACTTGTAATGGTTAAGTCAGGGTATACTGTTTCAATTGCTCACGTACTCTGTTCTCATGGAAGAACTCTTTCGATCATTTGAAGTTGTACAGCAAAACTAAAGACTTCTGTCATATCCATTTCCCTCAAGCATTTCTGTCGGCAGTGCTAGTTTGCTACGCCGTGGGCTTTTCCGCTGAAAGTGTCCCTCTTGCTTCGGAAAGTCGGGGTCGAAACTCTCTTGGGCAAGCGCAAGTAAATTGTGGAACGAAGAAAATACCGCCGATAACATAGTCGAGTATCCTTTCCGGTGCCACACCCATCTGCGCTACAGTGAGGAAATATGCAAAAGTCAATTCATTCTCGGGAAAATATCATGAATGCCCATTCTCACAGGAGGTTTGATTGAAACGCTTGCCTTCTCTAAAAATAAGCTGCCATATGATTTTCTTAGCTATGTTTTCGTTCTAACAGCCAGCTTTTATGTCGAGAGATGCGACGTCAAAGTTCGACACAGTGTAAAGAATACAATTAGAAAATTGTGTATCGAAAACGCGCGGCCTTGTTATCCGCAGACTTCATAACACAAACACTGCATATTCTAGGAAATAAACCACTTCTTGGACAGGTGTTTCTAGTCAAGATAGGGGTTGTTATGGTAGACCTGTTGTAGTCTTGAGTGTTATCGTCTGAATCAAGTCTTAACTGTTGCCTGCACTCTGAGAAGCGAGGCAAAAGCTATTAGCTTTCTTAGTAGTGTTATCATCTTGTTGCCAAGGACTGCCGCTCCGCATGCACAGAATAGTTTGCATGTTTGAGATTACAGTCTATGTAGTGTGCGAACTAGTGTACCGAAACCCTTCCTCCCCTAGTACGTTTAGCTTTCTAACTTGCTGTCATAACAAGAAGAGGAGAGTTGCGTGTCGTTCAAAAAGCTTAGATTTCTGCGCAGGTCGAAAATAGAGATGCTCGGACTGTCTCTGCTACACAAATGCAAACGTCAACAGAAACAATGTGTTGTCAATAGGAGCAATGTCTCGCCAGGGAACCCCTCCAATTTTAGTGGACAAAGAAGATCACAACAGGCTGGAATTGCCCTTTTTTTCGTCTTCCTTGTTCTATTAAACTCGTTTCAACAAGTCATGAATCGCTTTTCACTTCACGCGATGAAGTGTCAGCCAAATTGGTTTAGCTCGGTCTATTAGTTTTCATACAAGGAAGAGAGAAGAGAAACATGCTCTTTAGCGATACAAAGAGATCGTTCAAAGTATATTTTGGGAGACGTGCCTACTGAAAGCGGTTTTTTCACCGTGCCTTTAAGGATTCAATTCTCTCCATCTGCTCTATACCAATCTTTCAATATTGCTGGTTTCGTTTGTGCTCGGAATTCTCAGTCGGGATTGCTACTGAACACGATATAAAAGAATAGTACAATTCGAGGCCGACTTATTTTAATATTTTTTTGCTCGTCAAAATTTAAGGCGGGCAACATAGGACTTTCGTTCCTCGTAATAACGTTTGCATTTTTGCAGCCTGGACCGTTCAACCTTCTCCATCTTCGACCTACACGTCCGTCTAAACTAAACGACCTAGAATTCTCCTGGTCTCATGACGACGAACAGAGTCTAAACGTGCTAATCGAGGGGCGGTTTCGGTACAAAACGCCGACCATTGGACATTAGCAGCGACATTGCTGGATCCAACAGGGCTGTTGTAGTGTACGGGGAAATTAAATAAACCTCTGTCGAGCGAATATTGGTCCAGGAATAGCACCTAGACCACTGTACTGTTCGGATGCCCACTGGATACACATGAACAGTAGGGTTGTGTCCGTAGTAGACCACTGTGAAAAATAACGACCATATAATGACCACGTGACACGTTACATTTTGTGAGCAGCCACTGGGATCGACACTGCGTATCAATTTCTCCGACTCTATAGACTGCCCCTGTACATTAGCGGACCGCAGATTCTACCTGGTGCTACATACTGACAAATTGGAGCCCAACCCGTTGTCGACTACGCATCGTATTTTCTCTCATGACGACCTCTGCTTTCGAACTTTGGATTCTGAACCAATCTGATGACCCGATACTCAAGTATAATTGCTTTTGCACTCATTTGTTTGATTCGTGGCACTAAACCCATGCTGGCTGTGAACCGAGTATCAGGTGGACGTCAGGAAACCCACCTGAAACTACTCTGCTCATGACTCTGCTTTTCTTCATGCTCTGCACATGCGCGATGCTGGTTGGTAACAAATTTTCCAGAAAAGTGAAACACGGAACCTCCCGATAGTACAGTAGATTCAAGATTTAAGATCTCAAAAAAGGTCTGTAATTGTTCTGCTGGTAATAGACGAGCACCTGATGACTAGTGAGTTGTTCGACACTTCACGACATCGAAGAACCCGCGAACCTTTCCGCAGCGGAGAGTTACCTGGCCAAATACGCACCCAAATACGTGGGAAAGTAAAACTGACATTTATTGAATCGGGGAAAGGGCCACTATGCAGAAGTTCTGACGATAGAGAAAAAAGTGGACATGATTAGCTACTTGTGGCTTCAAATTCATGGGCAGGAGACGCTCAGTCGCTTCAATTCGGCCCCATCTATATTAACGTCCATTCCAGTTTGGAATCATTACACGAAGCTTCGCAGCAATAGGGCAACCCATCACGTTTCATCGACGTATATTCCTCGAATGAATTTCAATTTGGCCACCATGTGCCAGTCTTGTGTGAATGAATGGACTTCTCTCCATTGTTGGGGAACATTTTCCTTGCTGAACCTTGATTGTACAGTATTGCAGAACCTGAGTGGTACTGGGATACTGCAGAGTACCCCTCATACGGTACCCTGAGGCAAACATAGATTTCTCGGTAGTCACTCACTACGTTAAGGTATGCCACTCCAGTTATCACGAATGAATGAGTTCAATACATGGTTACGACCAGTGAACATTCAATTTCTTATAATCTTGTCTATATCCACAGGTTCACACAAAGGTTAGTTCTTAACGGCGTTTTTCGCATGCTGCTAACACGTCGTAGGTATTGTGTTCCTACCCACTCGCAGCAGCCTGAAACGAGCTCCGGTATCCTGTTTCCGAGGCCTAGATCAGGCCGCCTGTGACAGTTTCAATCTGCCATCATCGTCGGAATCTGGGACCAAATGGAGCTACCCTAATAAATGCCAGCCCTTTCTGGACTAGTCATGATTTCTGGAATGAACTTTCGACCTTGCCTTACACACAAACAACCAATTCATTTTTTTTCTTTAGGAAGGCAATAGTGAGGATTGCCGAATTGTGTACCACTCGCCGCCAGTCTGGTTTGCAGCGTTTGAAGCAAATCAATCGTAAGGCTTTCTTGCAAAGCTTGGGAATTTGGCACTACTATTGCTCCGCAGGTTTAGTTTCGAAAATAATTATGAAGGATGCTTGTGGGGTTCGGTCACTTTTTTTTTTGCAGATTTGATACAATGAAAATCACAACTCGTGCAAAAAATAGCAGCAGAGAAATGGAGTCCACTGGAGCGGTCATGAGGGAAAGGCAAAATTGCTTACTATCTGAAGAAACAGAATTGGGGGGCAAGAGACAAATTGGGTCAAAGCACATAATTGCTCTGAACAGCCTCTTGGATGAAAGGCTGTGTTCAAAGTCGAGCGTTAAATGTCTTGGTCCATTGATATCCCAAAACTCCATTCAAAGTTCCTACGTATTTTGTAAATCAAGGCGCAACTAGCTAGCCCAGGATGACTCCAGACACTTCCAAGAAAAAAATCTTCGCACAAGCATTGGTTGCCACAGAGTGTTATGCCAAACTTCGAAAATCGTCCACAATGAAATAGTTAATGATCGTGAGGGCTGATCTTCGAAAGACCAACCTAGTTTTACGGTTCTGAAAAGTTCTGCGACTGATCGGCATCCCAAAATTGCCATGCTACTATTATCAGTACTGTGGCATCCCTATTTACAAAGTCCAACGCAAACATGGGCATGACGATATCGCTCAACGGACAACGCCCCAGGTGTGATTGACAGGATGTACCCACGCCGAGCTTAACAAAACCAAGCCGCGATCGTGACTGCCTGCCGACCGCAGCAAGCCCGACATGCACCTTCGACAACGGTCGCAGTTGGGGCACGACTATGAACATGACGACTCAGGAACCTTCTTAACTACCGCATTGACCCCAACCACCGGAACAATATACTTCGAAGCACCTACTGCCGCCACCAAGCGGCTCGTGCAGACAACAGTGGTGGCACCCCGAATGACAACTCCCACAACTCGCACGCTCAGTAGTCATTAACTCGAGCCCGAAAAACCCAGCAACTTTCGAAGCCATAGCATCTGGAGAAACAGGGACGCGGATAGTAGAAAGACGTTCCGTACTATTTTCCAGCAAAGGAAAACAATTTGGGGTTGCGCTGTCAATCATCTTGTCTGATAAATCATCGTGTGGAAGACATTCGATCACTTCGCCCGCATCGCCTAAGCTGAAAATCTCCATCGGTATGTTCATCACAAATTTGGCAAGGCAATCAACATAGCTTCTCCGCGTACCGATTCCGCTCGCAATTTTCCTCATTTCCTGCACCTTCTTCTTCACAAGAGACTTGCTGTAGCAGATGCCCGCATGCGGAGTGTCGAATGCTGCTGCAACGGTTATACTTACAACCATTACCGCCAAGACACAAACTTTCATTGTGAACACCATTCTGAAGCCAAAAGCTGACTCGATTGAGCGTCGCAGTGTGTCGTTCTAAATTGTCAAGGCGTGGGCACCAACGCGACAGATTATGGTCAACACAGAATCGTGGCACGAAGCTGAGGTGCGACACGAGATATACAAACCGCCCCGAGCGCACGGCCGCACAACACAGAACGAGATGAGATGATGTGCGTGACGGAAAGAGGCAGGCGAGAGAAGTGGTCAAGTGCACGAGAAAGAAAAAGTGACGAGGAAACGTTCACTGCAGGTGAGCAAAGATGGTGGTGAGAAGTGGTGGAAAATATTTCTCAGAGCAGGCACACGCTTTATAGAGGCCTCTAGCTCAGCAGGCGCCGCTCCAACCGAAGTGAAGCGGCAGAATTACAAAGAAATTCAACTTTGAAAACCGGGCTGGGTGTTACTGTACCTCGCATGAAATCAAATGAAAAAAGTATGCACAGTGCTATACAGTGGTGTATCATATTGCTCGGTGTATCATAGCAAGCATTAATCGAAAGAAACGGTGCAAAACCATGAAACAAAATTGAAATATATGTACTCTGAGTGTGTGAAATACCAGAAACCCTGATTGAATACTAACCAGATCTATTTGATGGCGAAAGAAGCTGAATTTGTTAAGCTTCCTTGAGTTTCTGCGTGTGCCAAAAGTTTAATTGAAATCATAATATGAGAGCGTTCTGAAGATTCTCAAATAAAACACCCTTTGGTGCACGAGTGCGTGCAAATATAGTGCTTCGAAAGATGCCCAACCCAACTGATCCATGTAGTGAAACGAAATTGTGACTAAAGATGTGCTCTCTTTGCCTGACATGTCCTTTTCCAACTGATTTATTTAGCCACGCTCAATGATACCCCCTTTTATCATAACATTATCCAAAATTTTCACAACGGAGCTGTCACTGCACTTTTCTTCCCAAGGCGGGACACATCGTGGAGTCCATTTTGTCTAGTCGCAGGCCTATCACTCTCCCTTGCTGCTGTGTTATGATACCAACTGTCATTTTCTGGCTCAATAATTGCACGCATGGATTTATGGTATCTACTTTCCTCACACACCTGAGCGTCTCGCAGGTTGGAGTTGCCCCGTTATTCTTGTTGAATTTCATGGAACTTCATGCGCTTACAAAAAAGTATTGAAACTATCGATTTGATCTAGCTCAATCACATCGTTTCGAGTATGATACCGTTAATGGACTTCTTTAAGCCTCTCGGAATCCATAATATATGGCTTGTGTTACGAATGTCATAGTTGCCGGGAAAACCGTAAATAATATCACCATGTTGGACCTCCTGCACTGAAGCTGGGTTGGACGAAATTGGGATCTTTATTCTTCCTACCTTCCAAACCTATCAATGTAAAACTTCACCATTAGGCTCTACAGTACATATTTTTCTGAAAATATAAGGTCTGTAGTTTTTCAGAACATTGTACTTGGAGACGTCGTTTACACGTAGCAATTTTAGCGCAAACAAAGGCAATGAATGGTCATGCCACTTGACACGCAGGATCCCCCCTGGCGCGTCAAAATCGATTCATCCAAGTAATGGAAGAAATATGCATAAGTACCAGTTGATGATTACAGAACGATAATAGCTCTGAGGCATCGCTTCCAAACTGTCCCAGAGAAGGTGGACGAGGCTCGTTATGGACACAAAGATTAAACTTGCGGTCTGAAGTTTGAACGCAAGCTGATGCAAGAAAATGTGACGGACCCTCCACCACGGGACAAGATCAGACTGTGCCTCTGTATAGCATCCCTTACCGCCAAGTATGAGATTATTGTTTTCACTCATCAGAGTCCCGCGCGCCATTCTTCGAACTGATGTGTACGAAACTCTGGCGGTCATCTTGGAAGAGTGCTGAATCCCAACGTTTGTAACAACGTCATGTACGTGGGATAGATCTTCCACTCCACGCCTACGCACAGGCTGCTTGGGCATACATCAGACTCATACACCTCAAATGCATTTCGATATCGATATCGAACATGTGTAGTCTTAGAGTGGGTTTTTTACTCTGTAGAATGTTTACATAGCCGATGTCGTTATTACGAAGGTCATCGGAAGCCGATTCGAATTGTTCCATTGATACCCTACGCTTTTGGAAGTGTCAATTTTCGAATACAGTAGAAATCAAAGCAATTGTCTTCCCGAAAGCGCCTCGTAAAGGTGCATCGTGACCTCTATTGTCTTAACATAAACGTGGCGTACTCTTGTGGATCAGCAATAGTTTTCCAGAGTAAATGCAACATTATGGTTCTGACCTCTTCTCTAACTTCCAGGTTTTCTCTGCGAAGAGTGTAGTGGGACCTGGTGAGAAACTAAAGCAGATATATCAAAACTTGTAAAGTCACAACAGCGAACGATCTTACAAGGTATTCGTATGCTTGCGATTGTCTCATCACGAACTGTTCGTCGACTACCTCACCGTAATGCACTAGGACCTACTACACCTTCCGAGCCCAAGACAAGTACAGTGGATGAACACTTTCCTAAGTACAGAGTCAGTAGGATTTCAATCCGGAACTATTCGCACACGGCCGTATGTACTGCACACCTGATATGTGAGCAGATGAGTACCTTTGCCGTCATTTCAAAGGCTTTCACGACAAGTACTTCCGTTTGTGAGTGCGACCTATCCTTCCTCAATAAACTTTTTCTATAGAAACGAGGAAATGTGGGCCAATTGGAAGTGCTGAGAAGATGAAGAAGGGAAGGGCTTCTGAAGAGTACTGGCAACTTTGGCGAAAACCGTATCTATATGGAATGAGGCCGAGTAATGTGTAGTCCCGAAATTCATTTGACTTCGCTCGCCCCCCAAACTACACTTAAAAGACTTATCATATTCAGTCAGGCACACCTTTCGCAAACGATCTTGAAAGTCTATACAAAGGCCACGAAAGAGAGGCCGAAAATTTGCAGAGCACATTGCATAGATCCGATTACAAGAGAAATGTCGTCTGAAACATGTCATGCAAATTGCTCAGTTGTGATTCATTTGCACTCTATTTGCGAGGTATTGTGCTTGGAACTGTTGGTACGGTCCGAATACTCATTTAAACTGAAAGGTCGGATGACCATGACATAAAAGCTCTGCGAGAACTAATAGAAAAATAACAATTTTAGCCCAGTCGAGACATCAGCGTAGACGTATTTGCACCTAGCAAACTGTAACTGTGGGACAGAGCAGCAGTCCTACGCGAATTATGTAGAGATTATACGTATGCTCCAAGAATGGAAATCGACGAAGGCATCTGTTCCTGAGTTACAGCCTATTTCGAAGTGATCGGATGGACTGGTATCCTACTGGGCATTTACTACGGTTCGCGTGCTTAGATTCTGATCTCAGGAAAGCACGACCTAATTCGTGGTTGCTCCTCACACCAGAAGCTAACTGTAAATTTTTCATAGCGAGTCATCGCTGTTTAATTCATAGCACGTCAATAATATTTTCTGCCAGTTGAGTTGATTGGTTTTCGGAATGCCCTAGCAGCACAACACATAAGCAATAATCAAAAGTTACAGTCTATTGATATTCACTGACAGCAACTCGACAGCAACCCAAGAAGTTCATCAACCCTTTCTTGTCAAAGATTTGACTTCAAACTCAACACATCTATGGTAGCTGTAAATAATAGAATCCGATTGATCAAATTAATCCTTCGCAAGTTTTCAACGTTCTATGCAGGACTTGCCTGTGTGTAAGATGGTGCGTGGCTAAAGACATATCGAAAATAGGTAGTATTTGCATACTGTTCGAATAATTGCGATTTCTGCAAACTGGAATATCGCCATTTTTTACGAATTATTATATTAAAAGCACATGCCAAGTACTTTTGAATCGTAGAAAGGTAGCATAGGGGGCTTTTCTCAAATCCTCTAGCTTTTTGGTGTTTCATTTCTCAAGTTTCACTGCACGAAGTCATCATACGGCGACCCCCCAGCGCAACAGCGTAGCAAATATGGCGTGGATGACCCAGAGAAAAAGTCATTTGCCAACATGCTTCTAGACGCCGAAGTGAATGCGCTGGTCTGTTTTCAATGAATAGAACAATTCTATTTGGGACCCGGGGGCAAAATTGCAACAGTACATTGGAGAAGTTTAAATCAGCAGTAGAGATCAACACAGGGTAGAATCGCACTGTTCTCAATACAATGCCTCGAGGAAAACTCGCGGCGTAAGTTGCAGCATAGGAATAGCAATTGAAATTTTGCGGTTATTATTCCTTATTCGAATCATTTCTAGTCTGTTGCGATTGTGCTGACGAAGTTACTGGCAGTGATGGTGTCCTCTAAACTACTTGGAATACATTTTCCTTTTTTGCGGAGCAAGGGCGTTTTCATCATCATGCCCTAAACTAGTGAAGAATTTGTGCTATCGACTTTAGAAAACATGTTGTTCCAAAGAAGCTTCCGAAGCAATGAAGGAAATCAAAACTAAAATGTTTCCTCGAGATACAGCTGTGAGAATACGGAGATTCCACCTTCGGGTTTTCTTGTTGTACTACTGCATCCCCGCAATCTGGTTTCTGAATGTAGTTTTCCTGTTAAAAAAGTTTAGCTTCACATTAAGCAGACCAGCACATTTGCTCCAACGTCTAAAACTATGCCAGTAAAATGACCTTTTGCTCTATATCTCGAAACCTATTGTCTATTTGACATTGAGTTTTGCCTCATATGAGGCAAACTGACCTTCCAGAAAATATGTACACTATACAATACGTATGATGAATATGCTAGATGTTGAACGTGTAATTTATCTCACCCCCTGCTATGATACTAAAACAAAGGGGAGCGTACTCCGTTGCACTAAAACTCTGACTTAGCAAAAAGTTCGTTGATTTCTTCTACAGCTCCACTCTGCCTGAATAGAGTACTCAAAGACCTTCAAGTAAATACGAAAAACAGCGAGAGTGGGCGTCTCCTTGGTACTTTAATATCTCCGCGAAGTTTGGTCTCTTATGAGGCAATTTGGTCTCATACGAGGCCAAATGTCCACTAGACACTATTCTACACATAGTCGTCTTCGGGAGTATACTCATTACCAGCAAAATGAGCCCTCTTTGCATGCTGATAACGCAGAAAATTTTATCCTGTACAATCAGGTGTTTTTTGAAGTAGTTCGCAAGTACTTTCCATCCCCCCCTATCCCCGAACCCTAATCCCCTAATCCTTTAGAAAACCTCTATTTCGCCAATCCATATTCCCTGAACCCCCTAACCCTAATCCATTGGCCTCAAAATACAGGGTTCACATTCCAAAAACAGGGTTCATTTTGCACAATAATGTACCATTATTCCAATAATTCATTTTGATGCTGTAAGGCCTTGGAAGTTTTGGACTGATCCACAATAATCAACATGAGGTGTAATTTAAATATCCACCAAGGCTACAGATCTTTTTACCATATTTCAGGAATGGTACGTGAAGCGATACTAAAATTAGAACAGTATTATGCTGTAAGAATTCGGAAAGTTTACCAGACGTTCGGTAGTATCTGTAGAAATGTCTAGGAATAATCTAATTATTGCATGCCTGTCCTCTCTGGCAAAAACACTACAGGTTGAGAATGTTTTTTTTTTTGACATAGTAGTTGCCGCCGACACGAGGTAAGCGATGAGGACGTCCACGACAATGAGGGTTGTATTCATTGTAGCCCTTCTTGGCTACTGCGGACTATCGCAGGGCACATCGATACATGCTGCGAAAAATGAAAGGTCAATGAACTTGCTGGCCAATATTGCGAGTGCAGGAGCCATGATCTCAAAAGGCCTGCTGCATGATGTAGCTGTCTCTGATCATGCAAGAAACACGCCGTCTTCTCCCGCAGATGACGCTGTTCATGTGACTATGCAAGACACTCAGAACCGTCGTGTGATTGGAAATAAAAAGGTACGCGTGTTATCACAGGTAAGCAGCGACAAATGGACAGCGGGCTTGGTCGTACAAGGACTCGGTGTCATCAAACTTTCACATGACAGTTCCCAATTTATCAGAGTTTTTTTGTTGCCCTGTTTGCGTCGCGGCCGCCTAGAGGACTATCGTGATGCCTAAGCATGACCCGAAAGATGCGAGAGAGCTGCCGTTAAACACGCCAGCAATCGATGGTCGTTATTTTGATCGCTATAAACGAAGGAGAGTTCTCAGCAGTTTGGACAGTCCCCTGAGACGTTTGCCGGATTTTGTAGATGAGCTGCTTGAGTCTGCAGTTCATTCCTTGGATCGCGTGGCAAGCGGGTTTCAGATAGGATTTTCGGCACCAACTATAGATTTCGCACGTGAGGAAGATGGGTCGCATTTGGTTGTACGCATTTTTCTCCCACATGAAAGTCACGACTATTCCCATCAGATGTCCCCCAATACCTTGCATGCAATTGTTATTGGCCATTCTCATTTGAGGATAAGGTTGGAATTGCAACATGGAGACTTTTCGTCGGTGTCTACCCACACAATAGCACTGCCTGCCAAAGTATCAAAGGAAGGTGTAGAAATCCATCCCAAACAAGACGGATCCATTCATGTATCTCTTCGCATTGTCTCAAATACGTCCAGCTCAGCCGAAGTCCGAGAGGGTGCTGACAATTTCGAAAACAAGGGATTTCCTTCCTTATTCGGTGATGTGCAACCACGAAGTCTATTTGAAGATGCAGACGTGAGGTATGAGCTTCCCACTGGTTTCGACATCGGGATCTGTCGCGATAAATACCATGGTGAAAAACTCCTTATCAGCAAATGCATGTGCGATACAGTTTTGGACGAGAGAAATCGGGCAATTTGTTACGGATCCTTCATCGCGAAATGTGTTGGAATCGCTCGGCGGGCGGGAATAGATGAAGACGCGACCACTTTAAAGCATGAAGCTATAGAATGCGCTGCAGTGCGAGAAGATAAGGTTGGTTGCCTTGAAAAGATTGCAACAGCCATTTTGAAGACTTTTTATCGTGATGCCAGCGAAAGCGGAGAAGCGAACTATACGGAACAAATTCGGAGAGTAATAGAGAGTGATGATGACGATCCATCTTATTTTCAACCAGTAAGGGTCACTGGGGTTACAAGCCCCTTGTTGCTGGTGTCGTTATTGCTTCTACTAGGTGTTGTGCTACTCATTCGTCGTTTTTGTATCCAAAGTTTTGGTAGGAATATAACTCAACACCAACTATCGAGCGTCCTGATCCAGAGAACAGAGAGGCAAGAGCTTTCCAGGACAGATTCTGGTCGAAAATCTTTAGGGAGTTCCACTGCTCGTGAAAACCATGGACGTAAGTGTAGTTCTATGGCAAGCAGTTCAAAGCTTGCCTGACCGTTTCTTTTCAGCCATAATAATATACCATCATAAATTTGTTACATACCACCATACTACATAGTGCCAGAGGTCGCCACAGAAGGGCAGTCGTTGGCTCAGATTTGTTTATTCTTTCCCGATGTGTAAGAAATAGTTTACTGTCGGAGTCGAACTAGAGGCGTCTACATGGCGTGTAGATAGGGCATAGAGTGCATACCCCACCGAACATTTGAATGTCTGATCTACGTGTGGTTTTGGCCCTACATCGACATTCACCCGCTGAAGAACAGGAAGCCTACGCCCTCGGTAGCCCACTACTAAAGAAGAGATGTCGAGGTGCAGGAGTAGGGTATTATATATCTTGCCCAATTATGGAATGGTGGTTTCAGCTGCCAGCAAGAAAATATGTATTGCTGTTATGAAAGGACATGGAGGTTTTGTCACAGACTTGTGACAGAATCACATTTATTTAGTTGGGCATGTAAGAAACAAGTATATCTCCGAAGTGAGGATTAATCTTTTGTAAAGTTCTGGTTAGGGGGGATGAAGATTTGTCAACGTAGACTACACATTACAAAGAACTCTACTGTCTTTTAACTGCACAGTACCTAAAAGGCACGCTACCTCTCCCCAGTCTACTTTATTCGAAGTAGAAGGACTTGAACAGAGATGGACAATGATTTGATATCTGGCTCTTCTGGATTCTGGGAGACTTTCGTTTGTATATGATACCACTCGGATATCCAGAAAAATACTCACGCCTCTGTAAATGTACTCGTCTTGATAAAATGGAAATCCCAGCTTACAAGTAAAAATAGTGAAAACTTAGCTTTGTTTATAGCTAGATCTCCTCAAGATGCACAAAGGCAAAGTTCATCGTCAACCACATATTCGGTGTCCTCTTCAAGTATGTCGAATCCGAAGTCACCACCAATTCAAAACTGGGGACAGTAGTGAAACTCGTACAAGCAAAGTTGGATTGGAACAGATCACGAGTCAGAAGGTTTTGTAAAACCCCGAAACTAAAGTAACGTCCTGAGAGGTACCTCTAGTACTGCGACAAACCATGCAACCGAGGGCAGGAGATCAAATCAACTACACTTCTCTAATACTTTTAATCGGAAAAGGATGGTGTTGAAGGTCCGGTACTGCTGACAGAGAGGTGTATCTGACCTTACATACGCTGATTGGTATGCGGCGGATGAGGCAACATCATCTTCATCCACCCCAAACTGAACAGTATTTCAGTTGTCCAAATCACGAAAGCGATGCGACAGTAGCAAATGCCGATTGATATGTATCAGTAATGAAGTTCGGAGCGAGTAGACAAAAACACGTGCGTGTGCCAAGCACCTCTGCAATCAGGTTCATTTGGCCGCCGCAGAGACACAGCACTGCTACCGTATGGGCTATTAGTTCAGAGTATAGTGAAAAAACCCTTCATTGCTATGGATACATGTTGCACTTTGCTTTCATCGCAATATGAACATCTGTCAGTAAAACGAAACACCTTCATGGGATGCCCGCTGAGACCATGTGTAATGTCATTCGACCCCATGTTGGTTTTGCTTCCTGATGGAGACCAATTGGTAGAGAAAGTAATATTCTGCTCCGTGTGCTTTTCCCCACTAACATCGGTAGAACTCGTCAAGGGATTACTAGAACTTCACCGATTCAAGTTTGTAGTGCTCCGGGCAACACTATTTTGTACTGCTCATTAGGTAGAGAGTTTCCAACATATATAAAAGGAGAACCAAAAGTCATGTCTGTTACAATGATCTTCATCCAAATACCGTAGACACGGGTTCAGCGTTTCGCAGGGGCAGCTCTTGGAAGCTAACCAATACACGTAACGACTGTTCACTCGTCTTGTCCAGCGAGGAATCAAGCTAGTACGACAAGCACTAGTACTGTGCCAAGCTTGCTTCACGGGTCAATGATCGTTCGCCTTTCACAAGACTTTCGACATTATGCATCTCAAAAGAACACCCAGAAAAGCAAAGCACGAGAGCAAGTACATATGTACTGGTATATTGAAGCACAGTCGGCAAACCGTGGATGCAGATTAGCATTGGATGTCGTTTTACCACAACATTATCATGAACTAGGATCGAAAATATGAATACAATCCCCGCGTTAGAAATAGGCTGAATGAAGTCTTTGCATGAAGGCGACCATGATTTTCTTTGTACGGAAGATTTATGTACACCAGGCATTGCATTTTCTAAAAGCAAGGCTCTGTGCACACAGAGCTGCAGTTTTTGTGACGGACGCTTTTTTATGGAACAATCTTCAGAAAAACTTCGCCCCTCCTGCGATGCTAATTGTATGCCATTTATATGCATGACCCGTCAGATAGCAGTTCAAAAAAACACCTCTTGTTTGATTCAGTGCCCTTACAGAACAACGATACTGGGCTTGTATCACATTAGAACGCACAGCTATATTTAAGGCCTACTATACGCTCCGACGAGCATTTAAGCGTCTCCGGAGAATACTTACAATGTACCGTGATGGACCCTTTGCCGTCTTCACTGTTAATACAAATATTGGACAGTATTTGATTATCGAAACTGAATTAAGATTTACTGTGGACAATCGGGTAAAGTATGTTCATATATGAAAATTCAAGTCAATTTGCTTCATCTACAAAACTGCGGGATCGCGACTGCAGTTGTTTCAATCTTTCTGTGCATGCTGCTCGGCAGAAGAAGTAAATATTCATTGAAAGTTAATGCACTTCGTCGTGACTTCTTCCTTTCCAGTGAGATCCTCAGTGTAATTATAGGCATTCTCAAACTACTTCACATGGGTTCTACAATTGCGCCAGTGTTGCAGATTTGGTAGAGGGCATCGTACTCGTCCTCGTACCACGTACTGTACACTAATGTAGAGAATACCCAGATTGCAGGGATATCGGCGGTACCCGTAGTACAGGACAGTACGAGCGTACCGCCTTCCATCCGAATGGGCATGTCTTGTCAAAATTTTACTTTCCATTCTGCGTGCTCATTGATATACCTGCAGGTGATGTACGGTTTGTTGCTTTAGAAGTTGATGCTTCTGTTTGTGAGCTCAGGAGGATGCTGTTTTCTTGAAAGGGGGCTACAAACCGTGTCTGGCTTCATAAGCCTAACAGACTGTCCCTTCACTTTAACTGTTCACAGTATGACCTGTCTTGCAGCAGCAACCTAACACTGATTGCTCGTATACATCACGCGGGGTTTCTCGGATGGTTTAAACAAATTCGCACCCATATCATTTTCGTTACTCTGCTTTCTTTACCTAAATTACAAGACGTACAGCTTCTTATGGTCTCCGCAGATGAAGTTGTCCCAAGTAATCACATCCGAGATGAAGTGATCATGAGGGAGTCTACACTTTTCCCGTTTACTAGTTGCGCCAGTTCCAAAGCAGCTAAATTTAAGAAAGCCGCAGAGCCTGACCTAACCATGTAATAAGTGTGTTGTGGAGATATTGTCATAGCACGCCCGTAAAAGTTGTATAGCGAGCATGAACGATGTGAGCGGTGGGCTCTAATTGCAGCTCAATTGTAGTGATAAGCCTCATTGGGTTCATGTGGGTGTATCAGTACTAAGTTTCTGAATGCTGGATGTTGAAATGACATGCAGTCGTCCACCGCTCGGTTCATATGCTTTCGGTGGATTTTATCTGCGAAATATGCACAAGACAGACTTTTGGAACTGTTTTCTATAAAACTATATGGTTCAGAGCGCACTAGTGCAAATTCCACACGTCCTTGGGACTTCAGGATATTCCAGACATCCGTGTCTTGACAAGCACTGTACTTGAATCGATTGCCCGCTTTCTCTTCCACATCCGTGCAGTCAGGGTACATGAGATACCTCCAGTTGAGTATCGTTCGCGTAGTTTTATTGAAAAAAAGATAGTATTGAGCACTCGTCCTCAAAATCTGCATCTTGAGGCATACCGATCAAGTGACACCGCACACCGAGTCTTGTGTGTGATGAGATACGTAAGCAAAACAGACAGTTTTTTTCGCACGTCAAAATGGTTCTGCTTACTCTGGTACTTCCTGTACATGACATCGATTGCATGACCGTGTTCATGGCCAGCGTACTAGGCTGGGAGTCAAATACATGCCCCGGCGGTTATAAATATTAAGTTTAAATATTGAGGAAAATGATAGACACATACACCCTGTTCTCAAAAGATTATCAGATCGATGAAATCTCTCTGCATACCTGTGCTGTGTGCTGTATTTCGCACCGCATTCTGATTTTACACTGCCCGGCAAGCCTTTGTAGCTCACTTATTTGGTCTGGGTCAAAAATTTCAACGCCAGAAATCCTCATGCCTGAATTTTCGCCTCAGCCTCACGAGTCTGCAGATGATGTCCTCGTCTAGACGGCCAAACGTCTATGCATGTGGGTTGCTGACGGCATTTAACTGATGATGCCACCTGGTGAGGAAAGAACGGGTGCCGGAAATACAGGCTGAGGCCTTTACGTCGATATTGGAGAGATGTCAAGTCTTTGGAGGAAAAACAGTTCCACCATGCTTCTGTAACCTTAAGATTCCTTGTAATGCGGGATTACCAACTAACTTCGGATGAAGCGAAGAATACTTCGTGCACTAAAAACATCATCGCCTTGTTATTGATACCAGCCTTGCAATTCAGATCATTTCTCTGCTACAACTGTATACCAGTCCACAGATCGGAATGATTTCAAAATATTTTAATATAAATATTAGGATTGGGGCCTTCAGAGAACTAATCATGAGGCCAGTATTAGAACATTTGTGAAAATACAAACTGCTACGCAATAATATAATTTTTGGGTGATACGCATGGAATGAGAAATATGACAACTGTTTATTTTTGTAGTGCTTTAGCTAGCTAGCTATGGTCCATTAGACATTTCAATTTGCCTCATACAAGGCGAACTGACCAACGAGAAAGTATGAATATTTTGTAATACGTATGATGAATATGCTCGTTGTACAACGTGTAAGTGACATCGCAACCTTCTAGGATATCAAAATGCAGGGTTCCAAACTTTGTCGCATTGAAACCGCGACTACGCAAAAAGTATATTGAGTTGGGCTGCAGCTCCCTCCTACCCGGACAGAATACTCCAAAAGGTTTAAGGACATACGAAGAACAGCTAAATTGACGTCTCGTTGACCCGTTAATATTAGGTCGACATTTGACCTTACATGCGGCCAAACGCCCAATACATATTACCTAGCTAGGAGTACTACATGAAATAAGTAGACACATATTGTCCATTAATTTAGTATGGATTACATCACCTCGTAACTACGTATACCACCACGAACAGCACATAGTAGTATGGCTCACACAACTCAGTATTGCACCAGCACCAAAGATGGCGTGATAGGGTATATGTAGGTTGGCCTACACAAATAAAAACTGTTTTAATTAGCCTTTGTTGACAAGCTTCATTTTCACAGATGTCGACAAATACTAAGTTGACGGTAAGCAATCAAATCATTTTTGACTTGAGCAAATATCAACTGACTGTATGTATCCGATATCGCATTAGTCTTTCTGCTGTCAAATTCCTTTTCTACAGTGACCGGCCAAATCATATATGCAGGCCACAATTGTACTTCCAGTGTGAATTGAGGTTGCAATTATCAGTGTAGACCATACTGACTTCAAGCCAAGTCAGTACTAATCGATGACCCCGGTGCATTGTATTATTCGACATTGCCGATGTTTGTCCTAACCTGAAACTGTTCATTATAGAGAATAATATTTCCAAAACAGAAAAAGAGAAAAAAAGAAATGGCCAAGCTCGCATACGCCGGACGATATATCATGTAGTCTCAAGGGTGGTAGCTTCACCTGAACGTGGGTACATATGCTAGTGAAAACCGAAAAGTTACCTTCTCGGAGGCTTGTGCTTACGCTCCAGTACTTCGCAACTTTAGCAGACAGCATATTAATCTCCAAAAGTTCCAATACGACGTGCATTTTTAGTGTAACAAGATTTGGTAGTCTACTGTACTGTACGAAGGGAGCCCAATAGCAAACATAGCGCTGAAAAAAGTCGTGTAATTCGGTATCCGCTCATCCTTTACATGGAACATGAGGAGCTATCATATTTCGTTGGGCCGAAGAAGTTTGGTTCCAAAATGAGAGCGAACTCCTTCAGACATATTTTGTGCAACGAGAAAGCAGCCAGTTAAAATAGTTGAACCTACACGGCAACGTACGGCCTTCGCTCGTCACAAGTAACGCACCCTGCTGTGGCTCAGAATGGGTATCACTACGCCGCACATATTGTGTATAGTATTGGCTAATGTCCCAAGTTGGACCAGACATCACAAGCTCGAATTGCGATAAAGCCGCGAAAGGAACTCACAAACACAAAGTAGCATACTTTTCCACGGTTCCATGGCATGTAAATTTGTGGCAGCAACTGGAAGTGAAGTGAATAAATTGAGACCTAGCAAACATACTCTCTACGGGAGGAAGCATTGCTAAAGATCTCAAGTGCAACCTACATTGTATTATGCAATGAGCACTACCAAAAAGGCATGTAATTTTCGATGAAGGGGAAGGGGTGGGGGATCAGTCGCCGGAAGTACTTTATTTAAGTTGGGGGTGGAAGGTGGACGCCGCTAAGCTTCATGCTTGCTCTGGTCCCATGTGTACGTTAAACCAGATTGGACTGCAGTTCATGTCCTGGCTGCATACCCGAAGTGGAATCTGTCAAGTTGCCACGCATAGAGGATTGAATATCACTTCAAGTAGCTGGTGCCCTTGCAGCACTTGCGCCGCATGTAAGGTTACAGGTAGGCTGGTCAGCAGATAGCTATGTGAGTCCACCCATCATGAAAGGCAATGTGCCGCTTGCAGCGTATCTATCGCAGTGGGCCAACTTCACAATAAGGGTTGAGCGTTGCTCGTCATCGCAAACTCGATATAACATTGAAAAACATGACGGCATCTGTCCCCGCGGAGTCAACGTTGTGATTCTGTTGTGCAAACGTTTCGCGGCGCTCTACTTCACATTGCCTACATAGGGAGTGTGTTGGATAGACTACATAGCCGCTCTATTGAACTTTGATATGGACACCTCGCTGAGGTCACATCACATTCCAAAAGTAGATCACGTTCCACAGACATCATCACACCGCGTGTCTAGCTGCTCTCAACGTGGAGTGAATTGCATGCTTATGGTGCTTTTAACTTCCACTTGGTGTGAGACGTATATTGCTCGCGCAAGCTCACTTCCATCCTTTGAGTACATCCCAAGCGTTCGTGGCTCTGCACAAATGGCCTCGAGACGAATGACACAACTGCAAACTCACGCGACAACGGCCAAACTCGCGTATTATGACGGCGACAGACGAGAGGGCCACGAGAGAAACACAACACATCGTGAGGACCTCTTACATTTCTCAATAACTTGTCCGACAACTCTTCACGATTGCTTTCCATCCTGTCCTCCCTTCCTTATTACCCATTCCGCCGCATTCAAATTCCCCACCAGTTAACTGCAGGACAAAAACAACTTTCATTTAGGCTCTGGATGCTACTCCGAGCTGTCGTGGATCAAAGATGGTCAGATATATTCCTTCTCCGAAAGAAGGTTTTGGTTGATTCATATGCGAGAAAAAAGACTGCGCTGGACGGTCCAATGAGCAGACAACGCGGTAGCAAGCCCTTGAGCAGCGCACCTCCCCCTTCTCTTGTTACCGTCTTCGCCACACAATCCAAGCCGTTCTTGTATAAAGCATTAGCACCGCTCGGCTGCGACATCATGCGAGTGCGTACGACGTCCAATGGGGTGGTAGCAGCGGCCGTCAAGGTACCTGCTATGGCGCCCACGAGCAGATTTTCCAGGGATGAGAGAGAGCCGGAAGGTTTGGTGGTGGCATAACGCGTACGCATGCGTTCATACAGAACGAGTTGAATGGCGCGAAAAGGGATATCACGAGCAATGGCGGCGGGGTAGCCCTGGTAGAAAGACGAGAAACCTTGGGCGGCAGTGGCACGGACGGCAGCAATTGGGGTGGGAAAGAGCGCGGCCTGAGTTTTCGACTTGATGACTTCCGAAGGCGTGAGCCATAAGGAGCCGATGGCGTCGCCTACGGAGGCGGCCAGAACGATAGGCAGCCAGCGGGGGGCGGCGGGAAGGGCGAGATCAAGTCGATGACGGATTGTTTCGTAGAGACCAAATGTGAGCATGCCGTAAGGGATTTGACCGACAAGGGAGAAGGCAGCTCCATTGTACAAATTCCCGCGGCGAATAGCGGAAGTCAAAGCAGGTAGTGCAGATAGGCCCGAGGAGACTTGGATGCGGGTCTTGAGGGTGTCCACAGGAAACATGGAGAGAACTTGAGCAACACGCCCCACGGCGCCGCATGTGAGGTTTTGGATTATGGTTAGGGGCGGGGGGTTGGAGGCACGGGAGAGGCGGGCGATGCGGTGCGTGCGACGCGTGCCAAGAACACGGGACTGGAGCATGATGGGCCCGGCAAGTAAATTGAGTGTGTAGGGGACTGAGGAAAGGGATCAAATGTGTGATCGAACGGGAAAGGAAGGGAGAGGGGGTGGTGGGGGTGGCGGAGGACTGAATAGGTGTAGGAAGGTGGGCAATGTAGGAGTATTGGCCCAGGGTGGGCGTTGCGGTGAATGAAATCAGGTTTAAAATGAAATTTCGTATCGAAGCCAATGGGCCTGCTTGGTGCCGATTGCTATCCATACTGTGGATCCTGTGGTCCCAGGGACTCTAGCTCGACATGATGCGTGGCAACTGCCGCTGAAGCCCCCCCCCGAAAAAAGAGGACATAAAGACACACAACGAGGGGAATAAGGGGCCAACACATTCGTTCGTTTCGACTACAAACCCACGTGTTTCGCATCATGATAACGCTTCCTCTCACACTTGGACGACGATGATTGGATCTAGTCAAGTCGAACATAGAACAGCGGACCACAAAACGAGCAGCACAATCTTGCGCAAACATTGTCGAGGTTGCCTTGCCTCTTGACTTGGAACTTCGACATGAGCGAGTTTCTTTCCCGGCTTCACTGCGGTATACAGATCGACTTGATCCATTTCCGCGGAAGAGGAATCATTCAGCGCATTCGAAACAGGTTGGACGAGCGTGTGTTGTAAAACAAAGACATGCTCTTTGACAGTATACTGTAACAGCCTCAGCTCAAGTGCTGTAATGCTTCGTTTTTTTGTTTTTTTTTGAACCTAAATCAAAAATCCATGCAACCCATTTCTCACTTCTGAAACAACTCGCAATTGGGGACTGGGCGACTTTTGACCATTTATGACACTTACGACTGACGGTTGGGGGTACACATCCCGGGGTTTCTACTCGAGAGCTAGTGGAACCGTTTGCCCTCCCCTCATTTGGCGTCTTCATCACCCTCGGCACGCGTGTTGATCCGTCGCGCACCGCTTCAAACCCACCAGACTTCAAACAGTCGTCACCAGTCTAGAGTATCCCCTCTGTCCCTTTGCGCGACCGTGCGGCACGCGCACTTACCCACTCTTCGCCACGACATCACGCTATGGAGGATTTGGATGCCGAGCTGCTGGCCGTCACAGGCGACCCGCAGAAACGACCTGCACGCGCGTCGCTCTCAGACAACTCGGACTCTGCAAATGAATTTGGCGGCATGGCCGACTCGGGGGGTGATGAAGACGATGAAGACGCCATGCTCGATTCCGCAGATCCTGACGATTCGGACGATGACGATGACTTTGGCCTGGATGATTCGGACGATGACCACTACCCAGCCAAACGCAAGCCAGCTGCTCGTCCGCGTAAAAAAGGCCCTTCTAAAGCGAAGAAGCCACACACAAAGCGCAAGCAGCCGCCGCGGAAAGCACCTTCGCTGCCGTCTGATGACGATGAATATGATGGAAATGGAGACGATGAAGGAGGTGATGGGCGGAGTGGAGATTCGGATGTATTTGTGTATCAGTACGGCTCGGATGGATACGGGGATGCCGCTGACCGTGAGCAGCTGCGACGCATGAATGAGACGAAGCGCGAGATGCTGGTGAGTGAGCGGGTGGAGGCAAGGGCAAAAGAACTGGAGATGTGGAAGACCCGGCGTGAGATCCGTGCGAGAAACGCAAGAAGTCACAAGTCGGCGCGGGCGGCAAGGTCCTCCGGAAGGAGTAAGCCGTCGTCCAAGTCGGATGCGTTGCAAGCACTAGCGGAAGACAAACGCAAAAAGACATCGCGTGTTTTCGACGATGTCAGTGATGCGGATAGTGAGGTGGAGAGAAAGCCCCGCCCAAAGGAGATTAAAGAGCCTAAAGAGGAACTGCCGCTCATGCAGGACGACGAAGGGCCAGAGCTTCAGTTTACAGATTTGGTTTCATTTGATGACATGCGCAAGCACGCGACGACATCGCCGCTGTTTCTCCGAAGAGATCAGTTAGTAGAGCTTTCGCAACAGCCGTACTTTGCGCGGTATGCGGTGAGTGCGTATGTGAGGATCAGGGCCAGTAGTCCACGACATGATGATGACAGCTATCTCTTGTGTAGAATTGTGGGTGTGGAGACCGGCAAGGTTTATCCACTGCAATCCAAGTACAGCACGAACTGGCACTTGATGTTACAGAGCGGGAAACAAAAGCGTCGTTTTGGAATCCATCTTTGTTCGAGTTCGTCTCCGACAGAACGTGAATTTGACGTGTACCGTCAGCGTGCTATGGAGGCTGGCGTTGAGCTGCCGCGGAGAGAAGAGGTTGTAAAGTTGCTGAAACGTATGAAAGAGTTGGTATCTGGCAAGAGTATTGCTACGGAGGTTGAAAATAAGGCACACATTGCCAACATGGAGATTGTTTATCCAGCACGTGTCAACTGGACTCAGAAGCGTACCGAGGTCAGAATCACGCTGGACATTCGAAAACAAGAACTTTCTGCGGCTCGGCAAGTGGGTGATAAGGATAGAGAGGAAACGTTGTCTAAAGAGGTGAGAGATTTGACAGAGCGCATGCGAGACATCCGCGCCAATGAGGATAAATATGGGACGAAGGTGATAGGAAGAGATGAGCAAGTGTTCCACAACGTTGCAAAACGGAACCAGGCGTTAAATGTTTCCGACGAAAAGTTGATTGCTATGCGCCGAAATTTGGAGACCGATGCGGGCGGGATTGATCCATTCGCGCGTTTTGACACAACCGGGCAGTCTTACTTTTCTATCCGGAGAAAAGGGGAGAAGCAAGAAGAAACGCCATCTGCTACTGTTGCGAAGCACAAGGGTGTCGACTGGCGAACTTGCCTGTCGACGTGGCGTGCGGGGGGAAAGAAGCGACGCATCAGCGATAAGCCTGTTGACCCGTTGTACGGCGAACCGATCATAGGTCTTGACGATTTCGCCCGTGAATTTGCAAACATGGAAAACGACGAAAAGAAGGAAAGATCGATGCAGCCTCCAGGTATCGACGCCATGTACAGAGACATGCGTAGACCTCAACCGAAGCTTCCACCGGATTCGAAGATCATCAATTTCGAAGATTACATGAAGATGCGGGCTCCTTGATGTTCTTGGCCATTTGAGCAATTGTTAATGTGCTGGAGTCGCAAAAGTTCCGATTGGTGAGAACCACTACCTGAAACTACTTTTGGCTATTCAGCTCAAAACTCTGTTAAAGTTGGGGAGACAGCATGAGACGTAGACTGCTGCTTTCCGTAGGAGAAAGTTTGTAAAGTAGGGAGGTTGTATCGTATGTAAATTTACCTGTATCATGTCCCATGAACTCAGCCCTAAGACTAGCTTGTGGTAATGTGGTCGGTATGTGTGCTGTGTACGGACTGCTATAGGAACTGTTATGTGGACAGCCAAGTAATGGATACGTAGAGAGACGTTTGTTAAGCATAATGAGTGAGCCGAACTGAATACGGATCATGGATTGAGTAAGGAGTGTAGTATTGCACGAATAAATAAAGCACTCCATTTGTCATCACACCAGCATCAGGAGCAGAACGAAGTGAGGTGTCTAAAAGGAACGTCCTTCAATAGCGCCTCTAAACAATGCAAGAACCTGACTTATGATGAATGTAGTGGAAAAGGTTGGCTTGATGTTGGGATTCTATCGCGACTGAAGGAGTCATACTCATGGTCGACTTTCCAAGTTATGTTCATCACATTCCTGACTAGCAAATAGCGACCAAGTCTCCCCTCGTTTGTGTGAAAGCAAGAGGTAGACTATGCAGTCCCGAATATTGACTGTGTGCAAGATTGAAATGTTTGTTGGAGGTTGCGGACGGATACGTCGCGATACCCTCGGTAGACTTCCAAGAGGTATCGAGGCTAGCACGGGGTGCGGAAGACAGGCAGGATTTGCACAGGGCAAAAAGAGAAGAGGAGCAAAACCTGTATCTAATCGCCCATAGGGCATGCGCAGAAAAGGATTTATACTCAGTGTATCGAAGTTGTAGAAACTTGGAAACGTCGAAATACTGTAGGGTCGAGTTCTACATACAAGAAAAAGATGGCTCAGCAAATAAAAAGGATATGTTCTTTCACCAACTAAGAATATTCCTTGTCATTGGTTTCAATGGCCCAGTGTTGGTCGGTAGGGGTTGTGATATATCTGTTGTCTGCAAACCCAACACATCATACGTCTTTCGCAGCTATAGTCGTGACAAGGACGACGTACACGAGGTCACCATCACAATATGCAAAAGTATCCTTTCGTACCCCTCGGTACGCCTAGTGCCGGAGGGGTAGTGATACCCCCGGTAAAAAAGCTGGTTCGCCTCCTCTTGAAGCTTGTTTTGCATGGCGAGTGTTGCTCTGGTACAGGGTGACAAGAGATGAGCTTTTACAGTAGACCATATCATCAGATATCATCGTGAAAAACAGTCAAGTCAAAAAGTTTGGTTGGTAGAGTTAATCCTTGTGTGTTGAACTGTACTGTCACGAGTCATGTCTGTGTCCAGTGGGATGATTCCCACCGTCGAACGCTGGCTGCAACTCAGCCATCAGTTCGAGCCGCTCTCGCAACTAACTTCGACGACGAAGAGGTATTCACTCAAGTCGCGCACACGTGTAGTGCTTTGCGATTCTTCTTTGCCCCTGCTTCCCTACCCCTGCGGCTACTGTGCTCCTCTCGTTGCCTCGTTTCCGTCCCACACCGCGCTTACCTCGCGTAGATTTAATTCTACGGACGCGCTACGGTCGTACATAGGTAGCTCCCACCGATATTGTGTACACCTCTGATCCACCGTGACCTTCATCAGACGCGAGCTCAAGAAGATTTTCTCGTGACAGTTTCGTGAACGTCACGAATTGCCTTTTTGGTTAGCGCCTATTTTTTTACTAGACATTGATTTTTTTCTCATAAACAATAGGATAGGTTTGACCTCACATTACGTGAGTGGAAACGATGCAAATAACAAAACTTAGATATTAAGAGTAGAACACATATACAGGAGGATTTGGTCAGTCCAAGACCCTTTCGAGCATCGCTGGCTCGGGGTCTGAGGGTGTGCTATCACGGCACACGGTGGTGAATCTGTTAGATTCTCTTTGGTATCCGTAGATAGCCCCAAAACCGCAAATTCCTTGACACGTTTCTAGCCGCTGCTACGATTGCCAGCTGACTGGCTGTCAAAAAAGGAGGTGCCCCCTCCGCAGTCACCACACACGCCCAACGAGCACGTGAATTCCACATTCTACTCTGGCAGTCAATTTCCGTCATCCACCATAGACGGTAAGCACTGTGGCTGTCACTCTCATAGTACACTATATTTTTCGCAAGATATGTGTTTCCCTCCTTCACGGTGTGGTTTTTATAGTTTACAGAGACTTTCAGGCAATATGACGGCGCTCGACGTCTCTCCGTAGCTCTATTTAATTCGAAAGCAAACATGAAGACTGCAGCTAGCTAAGCAACAATAAAATAGAGGCATGCTGAGCAAACTAATTACGATAACAAAGGTTTTTCGAGATTATATGTGTAATTACGGCAGCAGTGGGCATTATGAACAGCGATGAAGTCAAATTATCGGTATTGCTGGTAGATTCTGTAGACGATTAGAAGGTGTTTATTATTGGTACTAAACATAATCTTTTGGAAGTAGAGAATATATTGGACACGAAGACAATTTTCAGAACGTTTAAAGAGACAACACTCTCATCCGCACTTCAGCCTCTGTAGATCGTGTGTTCTACGTAGATGTAGAAGGCTTGTACCCCTTCTTGAGCACGGCTTCAGTGCAACATGCTACCCACTCAACGACTGAGCCGCCAAAGCGGACACAAAACGATACGTAGTCACTACCGACGTGAATGTTGCAAAACTTGTATGCATTTACAACCTAGCTTTGTGGTAGTAAAGTAGAATAACATTTTACGAGTTGAGCGACGCCAAAGGCGTACGAATTGGAGGTCACGAAGTACTTCGTTTGTATTATATCCGAGGTCCTTCATTTTATGTAATTGTCTTTTAGATTCTAATGAGCGTCATGAAGCTCGGGGGATTTCTTGTCGGGCTGCAACTTATTAGACTTCCCCCTGGTTTCTGTCTCCGCCCTCGTCATTGTGATGGATTGTGATTGGGGAGCAGTAGACATAGCAGGGCATTATCATCATGCCGAGATCTTCCAAATCCCTGGCCTGCTATACGAGAAGGCTCGCAGACCTCTCTTCTGGTCTGAAATGGGACGAAGCTGTGGAATTGTGTACTTGAGCTTTGTCAGAGAAATTGACGTCCTACATTCGGGACTAATTGTCTATCTCGGTGTCACAATTTTCTTTGTAGATATATTAGAAATTGACATAGCTGTGATAGAATGAGCTGTCCAAAAGCTACTAGCTAGGGTCTATTTGACAGTTCACTCTAGAACAACTATGGTAATCGTATAATTCACTTATGTTTATCCCGAGAACTGTGACATGATTGTAGACAGTTGGCTTCACATGAGACCGAATGTCCGATCGACACTAGCTGTAGTGTCGTAAGGTGTATTGGACAGTGCATTCTGTCACAACTGTGTCAATCGTATATTTAAAATATATTTATCCCGAAAACTATGATACGATTGTAGATAATTTGCCTTTTTGGAGACAAATGTCATGTAGACGATAGATATAAGTGCTTTCCACATCTGAATGGATGTTACTTGAGATGCTAGATTTCCTAGGTCTCTGGTGCGTGTAACACGCAGAACCTTTGACCCTTGTGTGAGTTTACGATGCTGTTGCAGTTGTGTTGTAATAATCCACACCCAGCAAAAAGGATTTGTGCGTAGCAGGGATTGATCGATGACGTCAGACGGTCCCGTCTACTGAAATATAAGGGCTGTAATGCCGTTGCGAGAAAACGACAGCACGAACTGGTTCGAGATGAAAATTATTTAATTTTCAAAAGTGTCAAAATTAAGGACAGGTTATATTCGTGCTAATTTTGGAAGAATACGAACGGATGAATTGTATCGTATCATATGATCAGCAGGCATAGTGAATGGTGATCAATTCACTGAATCTTAAGGCCTAAACAATCGCCACCCCTCATCCTGCAATGCACGCAGATCTGTGCAACCATTCCGCATGTTTTTTGCTGCAACAGTCACACAGATTCTTGTACCTTTGAACTGTACGCATCCTCCGCAGCTGCTACAGGCTCAACTATGTATGCAGCGCTTAACTGCGCCGTTCGCACAACTTGACGCGGTCTGCTTGAACGCAATGCACTCATGGATCCGACAAAAGAGCCAGGGATGCCGACGGTGCTGCGCACCGCTGCTGTTGATTCCGTAACTGACGCTATCACGCGTGGCCGTAAGCGCCGCTCGGGAAGGCGCAATGTTGGTAGCGGTGAGATCCAAGTCGGTCCTACTACGTCTGTTACTGCGGAGGAACTTGCTGAGCACGGCAGTAAGCGAAATCGATCTTTTCACAAGCGGCGGCGTACAAGCCTGATCCCGGGACTCGACGGCGATGCTGAGGATGACTCGAACGATGAATGGGAAGAACACGTGGAGATGGACAAGGATCTTGTCGAGGCCGCTGTTGAGTCAATGAAGGTGGAGACCAGTGGAAAAGAGGGAGGTGAAGAAGGGGGCATCAAGAAGATGGAGACCGTTCCTGGTGTAGAGCAGCCTGAGGGCAATCTCGCAGTGGAGAGCGAGGCAGAAATTCAGTCCAAAAGGAAGGCGAAGGAACTTGTCCGCGCGAATGCATTGCGTAAGTGTTATTTGCGACGTTATTCTGTACACCTTGTGTTAAGCTTGGCGCATCTTTTGCGACTTGATTCCGCGGCGTCAGACGTAGAAACTCAGGGGTTTGCGCTCAGCGTTACTCCGGAGGATATCGTCGTGAAGAAAGGCCTTTTTGAAGAAGGATTGTCGAGGTTGGGGTTGTGGGTGCGGATTGCGTTTCGGGCGACAGCGATGGTGCAGTTTTTGTCCAAGCAGAAAAAGTTGGACGGGAGACACCGATTGTGTAGCGCTTCAGAACGGGCAATTGCTTGCGGACAGGAAGGACATGGAGACATTATGGATATGGTGACACTTGTTGCCGCTATGCTGAGGAATCAGGGGCTACGGTGCCGGATTGTCTCGCCGCTGCAACCAGTGTCGTTCCAACCTCCGAAGAAGGCAAAGACGGTTAACAAGGTGACAGGGAGAGCAAGGATAGTGGAAGCCGAACCAGACCAAATCTGTGAAACTGTGCTGTATGCATGGTTGGAGATTTGGTCTCTAGACTCACACATGTGGACACCTTTTGACATTTGTGAAGGGTTCGCAGTTGGAGAGCGAGCGACTGGAGTTATTCGTCGTAGCATGTCGCGCATTAAAACTGTGGCAGTGGAGGAAGAAGAGCAAAAAAGTAAACAGAGGGCTTCGAGTGTTCGAACCCGTCGAGGCTTGAGAAACCGCTCAAAGGATCCTGAACAGACGCCATCACGGCAACTATCTTCAAATTTGTTCTCACACGTCGTCGCGGTAGAGAATGGCGCGCTTACAGACGTGACCAGACGATATACCCGAAACTGGGTCGACGTTGAGAAAGCACGGGCGAAGGGAAAATCTTTTGACAAAGTTTTGGATGCAATCTCCTCTGCACGTAATGAGGGAGGCGTAGATGAGGCACGGCAGTCCGAAATAGCCGAGTTCGACGCATTGGCATCTGGTGAGGCTGTTCCCACCTCTGTTTCTGCGATTCAGAAACATCCATACTACGTGCTTGGGAGACACCTCAAGAGATATGAGATCATACACCCGAAGGATCCAATTTTGGGGTACATCAAGGAGGAGCCTGTCTTTCTCCGCTCAAACATCCGATTACTGCACACGAAAGACCGTTGGATTCGCCGGATGCGGGTGGTTCGTGAAGATGCCGAATCTTTAAAGTCTGTGCGTTCGAAAAATGGAACTGATGACACGGTGGAGCTGTACGGCGAGTGGCAGACAGATCCGCTCGAAATCCCCGAGTGCATTGATGGAAAGGTTCCCAGAAACTTTCGCGGCAATATCGATCTGTGGACGCCGGACCATCTTCCAAAAGGAACCGTACATATCAACATGCCTTGTGCGAAAATTGCGGCAAGAAAGCTGGACGTTGACTTTGCTCCGGCAATGACGGGTTTCGAAGTACGTGGAGGGCGTTCTATACCAAAGATTGAAGGCATAGTTGTCGCAACCGAAATGGGAGATATGATTACAGATGCGGCGCGAGCAGCAGCTTCTGCAGCTGCAGAGCGACAGGAAAAGAAAGCGAAAGAGGAGGCATGTGAGCGATGGCTGAAGCTACTACGAACAGTGAACGCGCGGGAAAAGGTCAAGAAGCGGTATGGAAACGGTATGTTGGGTGATGGTGGTACGTACGAAGCCGCTCAGAAGCGTGAGGGGTTGCGAAAGGCACGCGAGGAGAAGTTTGGTACAGTGGGGACAAAAGGCAAGAACGAATCGAAAGCTGCAAGCGGCAAAGTGATCAAGGAAATCGGTGCAAGCTCTCAAGCACACGTGCATGAATACGGTGATGCACACTCCGTCGCTGGAGGTACGTGGGCAAAGAGCTGCAAGACATGTGGGTTAGGTGTGTCTTTTGAGAAGTTGTAAACTGTTCCCGCATGTATAAACAAAATGTTGCTTCTTCTTCACTCTGTTGACTGCACCTGGCAACTTTCACGCTCCAAAACGCAAAAAACTGGCCTTGCGGCCGCTCCGATAGCTTTACCGTACGCTCTGCTCGCATACCAAAGACTCGCGCAGTCCGCAAGTCATCCTCGACAACAACCTCTAACGGACACCAGTGACTCTTGTTCCACCCTGACGCACCACAAATCGTTCCACCACCCCACCAGCAGGTTCCGCTCATAGAAAATCGCAGCACGTTCCTATTCGGCTCCACACGACCCTATGTCAAACCACCTGTGTCTCCCCACGCACCAACCTCTGCTGAACCTCTTCAACGCAACACTACGCTCACCAGCTTTCTACAGCGGATCCAATTCGAAGACCTGCCCGCATTCACGGCAAGTCGAAGGCTCCCCCTTTTCCACACTTAGCCAGACCAGATCATGATCAGCAGGGGTCGATTTTCCCGTACACCCCACGATCCTCGACTCGTAATTGGACTGAATCTTGACCGGGTTGGTGGCCGTCCCAAATGGCCCACGAAGCACCTCATTATGCTTAAACAGATCCGGATGGTCGATTTCCGCCCGCTCCAGCCCAGTAGCTTGATCGAGAATGCTCGGTATCTCACCTGGCGCCCCTGGCTTGACCTCGGGAATAGGTGAAGGGCCGTCGGATTTGGCGGCAAAGTGACGTGCGGCCGTCACGGCTGCAGACCGCGGACGCGAGAGGGAGCGGGCAGAGGAAAGGGCGGCACGAAGCAGAGCTGGCCGAGCAGGAGCAATCATGGTGGAATGGAGGGAGAGTGCCGTGCGGGATCGGATGGGTGCCCGACGGAGATGTGGAGTGATGTTGCGATGAGAAGAAGAAGGGAAGAGAGACGCGGCTAAGGGATCGCTAACGTTGAAATTGGAGAGGATGTGAATGCTGAAGATGCGAGGGCCAGTAATAAACGTGTGCGGTGGTGGCAAGGCGAGACATTGTGCCGCAGTCCCATTCGTGTGCATTGCGATTTGGGACAGCTTGTCTGAATTCTTCGAATGGCCAACTCAACGAAAAAAAAAAAAAGGAATTAAAACATTCGAATTCCTATAGCTGGACTAAATTTAGTTACTCTACTCAGTAATTACAGTATGATCCTCTTCCCAAAACTACAACACCTAAAAATCACCCATAAAACCCTACCCTTTCTTCCTTTCGACCCTACCCCAGCTCCTCCTCCTCCCCTGCTCTCTCCACACAAATCCATCTTCACGCCTGCTCACCCCCCACCCTTGTAGAGATTGCCCATCCTGTTCCCCTCCGTCTCTCGCAAATGCAGGCGTTTATTTTCCCGCTGCAGGGGCCGCCTTTGCCTCTCCATCCTCCCAGACGGCTACGCTCCTCTCAGAATACCGCGCGAATTCCCCCGCAAGCCATCCGAAGACGTTCCTTACGCGCGAGCTCGCCACCAGACCCGCCTCCTCCCCCCAAGAATCGCTCCGACGACAGCCCTGCCGGCGACAACTCTGTAGATGAAGAAGCCACTGACGAGAGCGTCTCCGATATCTCCGATAAACGTGTCGCCCCTGCTGCATCTGAGAATGAGGCGTCCGACTTGGCTCTGCCCGACCTGCGCGAACTGTATGCTAAGAAGGGTCGGGCTGGCTGCGAGCAGTGCGAAGGAAAGGGAGAGATTGGGTGTCCTGTATGCGTTGGCAAAGGGTTTGTGAGCATGACCATGATGGATACAGTAAGCTCGTCGCAGTGCCGCCTCTGCCGCGGGGGCTGCTCCATCCCATGTCCGACTTGTCGGGCCATAGTCTACCGCTCCGTCATTTGGTGGGACCAGATACCCAGCAAGGACGACGACCCCCGGGAAACATGGCGGGAGGGGCCCGACGGCGAACCGCGTATCCCATGGGGGAATAACCCAGCCGAATAGACGGACGCAACGGGTGTCTAACTTGTCTCGGCTGAGATGGAAGGCGAGCCTGGAGCGTTTGTCTCTTTGACACGCGTGACGGCCCTGCTCCCGCCCTCGCTCTGTTGATGACGTGTTTGGGGTGTGGTTTCAAAGGAATTGCGTGCGGTGTGGCCTAGACAAGTAGCCGCACTGAGAGCAAAGGAGCCTGCGGCGACGGCAGAGGCAATCGACAGGGCTGCGGCGGCAACAAAGGCGGAGAGCAACACGGCGGCCACAAAGGCACAGGCGGCAGCCACAAAGAGGACGCCAAAGGCAAAGGTGGCAGCACATGCCAGGGCTGCTGTGGTTGTGGCGGCAATGGTGAGGGCGGCCGCAAGGGAGAGGGCGGCAGCAGCCAAGGCGAGGGCGGCAGCGGTGAAGGCAGGGGGGAGCAAAAGCGCCGTGGTGAAAAGCGTGGGGGCATCACGCGGAGCTTGGGATGCAGCTTGGCGCACTTGGGGCGGGAGCGCCGCTTTGAGACGAGACAGCACCGGTGTGGTCATAGTGGTTGTAGTCTGGGTTGGATTGCCGGTGAGGTA
>JAUKWC010046943.1:0-45374 GCA_032356245.1 Endocladia muricata | reverse complement strand
GAGGAGAGAGAGACAGAGAGAGAGAGAGTGAGAGAGAGAGAGAGAGAGAGACAGTGAAAAGAGAGAGACAGTGAAAGAGAGGGTAGGGGGAGGCGGCAAGGAAAACGTTTCCCCGCCGGTCCATCGCTCCTCCACACAAACACCCCGCAGCACCCCCCTCCCCAGCCCCTCTTCAATACCCGTGTCCACTCCTGTCTCACGGCGTACTGTACCCTAGCTGCAGTGCTACTTGTGTACTGCATCATTGTACTCCGCAACACATTTCCCGCCGCTCCAAGCCTCACTTATCATACCTCACACGTGGCGTCACTTGCATACTCTTCACAGCCCTTCCAACGCTCCGGTCCACTTTTTGCCACTTTGAAACAACATGACGGAGACACGAAAAGAAAGAAGAAATCCGTTACAATCTGCACGCACTGTCACCCACTAGGCTAGACAGACACCCACACATTCATTCTCATACACATCCACATCCACATCCACATCCACATCCACATACGCATACGCACACACAGCACCATCGGATGTACCCTCCTCAAAAGAAGCGTATCCACATTTTTTGTTCCGTTCGGGCACAAGACAATGTTCGTATTTTATTGATCTATGTACGGAAGCATGCGTCGAAATTTCCAAACAAAACCAATAGCAAACGTGTGTCAACCTTGCTTCCATTTTGACCACATCACCCACAACGTTCCAGTATCCTCTTCTCATCACCATTTCCTGTCAAACATTTCGTTTCGGGTGTGCACTGTCTCGGTGAACCCACGTTCATCCCATTGCAGACCACGGCCCACCACTGATCATCCCGTTGGCATCCGAACACTTGATAGGCAGTTGATGCCCACACAACTTTGTTTCCTTTTCTACACATACCGTCCTCCTGTCTTGACCCTTGCGAATTTCGCTCTACATCTCGCGGCGGTGGGTGCGAAATCAAAACGGATAACTCTCGCATGCATACGCACGCTCCGCAGGCACACACACAAACAACCCGACCCTTGTCGGCTTCCAAGCTTTCAAACATGCACACCAATCTGCACCATCGCACCGCTTGTCACTCACTCTCCTTTTCTATAAAAAACCATGCATGAGTCGCGCTATCCAAAGCTTCAAACGGCTCCCTACATTGTACTGTTTGGGCGCTTCAGTCTCCAGAGTCGACCTGAAAACTCCTAGAGGCAACACTTCTTGATTGGATCAGCGTGACAAATTTCGCCTCGGGGGGGAGGGGGGGAAGGGGGAACGAAAAGAGGCTTTTCACGAAATGCAACTTTCTTGCTCCACGCGCTGCACATCTTTGAGGGCGTCTTCGTTGGACACATCAGTTTTCATGCAACACGTTTGGCTTCCGTCCAATCACCATCCCAATCACCGCGGCAGCTCGCTCTTGTGGTGTCATCCCACGCAAGAAAACCAAAACGATGCACACCCCGCCCATGTACACACACAATCGTGCGTGTGTACGTTTTTGGAAAGAAAGGGGTTTCAGACCCGCAAAACCGCCTGTCACAGAGGAGAGGAACCGGACACTCCGGCCCGAATTCCTTGATTTTCTTCCTCTGTTGCGCACCACAGGCCCCCCATTTCTCCACGGCTCCTTCCCTCAATCCTAGCTCGTTTTACACACCCCCACGTGGCAACCTGCACTTGACCTTTTACAACTGCAGGGCCACCTGCTCCTTTTCGTTCAATCTTACCGTCTCGGCCGGTCCAAGCTGGCTCGTCTTCGGTGAGCAACCCTTTCTGTTCGTCTTCATCAGCGTGTATCAATGCAGTGCCATGCGCGCGCGCAGAATTTTATTTTTATTTTTATTTTGGTGAATGAATTTGGCTTCTTTGGTGGGTCCAAAGTAAAAACAGAAACAAAAAAGAACATTAAAAACAAACAGCATATAATAGTTGAACAGACCACACCTCTCATCCGGCACATGCAAGTCACTCGAGAGTGTGGGGACCTGGTCACCTTGAACAGTCAAAACTGTGCCCTTGCAATGTGCAACCCAAGGTTGTGCTTTTCTGCCTGTTTGTTCGTCGGGTGGGCAAGCGGCAGTCTCCCACAAAGTGTCTTTTGCGACTGCACACAGTCGGCACACATTCATCATCTGCGTGGTGTACAGTACAGGGCGTGGCCTTGCTGTTTTTAATTTTCTTTTATCCGGTCGTGCGCCATGATGCCCGAGCCACCGCTACACCACTCTCTATCTACTCTCTCGAGATGTGCGTCACGTCGCCGAGCAGAATGGGTTTCCTGCCGCTCTCCACAAGTAGTTTTCTCCTTGCGCTTTCAACCCATTCCACCACCCCACCCCACACCACACCACACCACACCAAGACATTCTGTTCTAGACATGGTAATGTAACTAAGAGTATTTTATTGTGACTCCCACATCACCCTCCACAAACTTCCACAATAGCTCCCCATCGTAGGGTGCACCCATTTCGTATGTTTTTCAACATGTGTCCATACGTGTAGGCCCCCGTACGCGCAGGCTCGCTTTCGCAGCTCCTACAAAACACCCAAAAGCGCAATGTTTAGTGCTTTTTACCTATCCCGAGTTTCAGGGTGGCGTAAATCAAAATCACCCAGGCCCATGAATGAAAAGAGATTGCGCTTGCGGGGGGGGCCACAAGCGCAATCTCTTTTCATACCTTCTCCGGTCGTATACGCGTTGTGCTGTTCCGACGTGCTCGTGGGGTGTACCACAGAGTGCTGGGAGACGATATGTCGCGAAACACTCTGTCTTACAATATGTCGTCGCTTTCCATTCCGTACAACTAACACATTCGTGCCCTTCATCTGCAAACCTTTTCAAGACATTTCCATAACACCTCGTAGAATAAAAAGAAAAAAAAAGCCTTCGCTTCCGCTGCTCATCAGCAGTCGAATGAAGGTGACTTGTCGTCGTAGCTTGTCCAAAACGACGACTTGTGACATCTCATTTTATAAATCCCGTTACATTCCGGATACAATCAAATTCTCCCGCTCCTGCCCGAAAAAAAAACAAAAACAAATATGTAACTCCTGCAGAAAAAAAAAAGATTACCGCGTAGAATCAGATCAACTTGCCACTCACTGTGGCTCTCAACCCAACATCAAAGACCAGATCATCAAATCACGCCACCAATCTGACCTCATCTCAAGTGGACGATAACATGACCCAACCCGAGCACGTTCCAACCCCGCGCTCGTTACATTCGCCGAATTCATGTTGAATCTGTCAGAGAAAACAACTTCCACCATCGCCTCCTCTCCAACGGCTCTCCACATCACGAGGATCCCCCCAATGTAACCAAATCCGCTCGGAACTGTGTCCAGCGCGTCCAGATGAGGTGACCTGCATGTGTCCCCCCCGACTCTTCGCTGATAGCATCCGTTGGGAACTCCCTCAGAACACCGAGAAATAATCCCTGGTTGAGTTTGGTGTCCGAATAATAAGCACCGCGCAACTCGACACATCCACACGCGTGAAGCCACTTTTTTTGGTCGTTCCACGTCGCGATTCAAGGGGAGAAAGATAGCATGCTCTTTTTTTGTTCACATTGTTAGTTCCGCCGCATTCATATCAGTTCCTCATAGTTGTGCTACGTTCTGAAATCCTACACCAACCGCACTGGAACAGTAGCGAGCGTTTATACGCAATCACGTTTCACGGCGAGCGTAGTTTTCCTGCACGACTCATCTGCTGCGCTTCCTTACTGCCGGCGAGTTATCTATGGTGTTGGTTGTCTTGAGAGCGTCAAAAGGTAACTTTCCATGCCATCTTTTCTCTGCCAGTCAGAGCAGCCGTACGGAAGCCGCATTGTTGGAGACACAACGTCATGTCCAACTCCTACCCGACCCTCTACAACTGGTGCCCAACTGTTGGTCATCCCCATTCTCGCTGACATGAGTTCTCGGACTTTACATGTGCGGCTCACGAATTCGAGAGGATGTGTGCGAGCACGCGCAGAAAGTGATGTATTTGTCCTTAGAAAAGATGCCTTTCTTTTGTTTCTGACGGCAGGTTTTATCTGCAATTGTGCAGAAAGTTGGCCGCTCGCGATGGCCGAGAACCGTATTCATGCCGGCTTTTATGTGAAGACAGCTGATTGGAGTAGAAACCCTCTGAGTCTGGCCAGGAAATGAGAGGAACTGCGGTAGTGAGTGTAGCAGATATCGGCATCCTCCACTTACAAACCCGGAAACTTGGTGCCATCACCAGCAAAATGAACCCCGAACCCTTCTGAAAACCTCTATTTCCCAAATCCCTATTCCCCGACCCCCCTAACCCTAACCCATTGACCTCAAAATACAGGGTTCACAAATGAACCCTCCACAAGGGTTCACATTCCAGAAACAGGGTTCATTTTGCACAATGATGTACTATTACCGAACAGTTGCGAATGTCTCAGCCGAAGAAAACGAAATATTTTTCATCAAATGAAAGCGCTACTCTGGGTAAGGGACCTGTTTCTCTGGAAGCTTGACATTCATTATGACCCCGCTCGAGGACCTCGCTGTTGAACCTGAAAACCTCCAAACTTTCTACTCCATGATAGTTTTCTTTGGGATTTGAAACGTCGCAAAGCAGAGAGAAGTATAGCTGGAAAACGAAAAGGGCAAGCAACTCCTGTACCAGAGTAAGGGGCTTTCGTACTGAACCACCAGCTGTCCCGAAACTAAATTAAATTTCATTAAAAAGAAATAAATTCAGGGCAGGAGATGTAGCGTTCGGGATGTGTAGAATTTCTGTTTTGATTTGAAAAAATGCATATATGAGCCCCTGACTAGTCTTATTCAGCTCATTTAGTGTTTGAGACAGAAATCGCGCGAGACTTCCCCACAACTTTTCAAGATTCATACACACTGCTGTCCTCCGCTAACAGTTGTCACCATTTCACAGGTTACCCATGCCCGTCAGCTCGTTGAGGACAAGGCCAATTCGCTGCAGTCCCTCTGCATCCTCACCATCGGTCGATGCACGCCACTTCATCGCACCTCCGCTCCTAAACTCAACACGACATTCGCTTCCTTTTCCTCCAAACCTCAATCTCGCTCCGACCCTTGAGCAATGCGCTTCACTACTTTCCATCGCCGCGCCGCGAAATCACGTCTAATTGCGATTCCTTCCCCGCAGCACGGCAATTACGCTTACGTCACTAGGGTTCATCTCCATGCATCCACCCGCCACCAGCAAGCGACGAAACGTCCACCCACATATTTGAAACATCACACCTTCATCAAGTGGACGCTATCACTCCCCCTAATTCCATTCACTTCAGTTGGGTAGACAAGTACTCAAGAGCGAACATTCATTCCACAAAGAGTGGGCCTCAGAGGCTGGTCGGGAGCAGCAATATGAATCCCCCCCGTGTGTACTCCAGATCCCGCGGCTGGCAGTCTAAGAAGTGTCGATACCCTTCCATAGATTCTTCTCTCTTTGTCAACGAGTATTCTCCCGATGAGCTCCGCCATCTTACCATACCCATCAAATTGTGCTTTGCCGCCCTTCCACCGACCCCGCCTTCGCAGCGCACAATTCACAGTCTATACCATCCCCTCTCTCTCCGCGATCTCACATCCCCGCCGTCGTCAACGCATCTCTGCACCCTGGCAGCATTGCGATGTGACCGAGCGTTTTCCAGTTTCAACATCTACCCAACAACACGCGAAAGTCTGGCCGTGAATAGTTTATTATGGAGAGTCGCACATAATGGTGCATACAATCCTGTCGAGGGCGACCCACTGCTCGGCGCCCATGTCTTTGTGCTGGGGCTGGCCCCGGAGTTGCACCAATTTCTGTCGGGCATCTCTCTGTCTGACATGCACCGCGCCATCATCGACTTCCTCGTGCTGCTGCACCATCAGCTCACGGCAGATGCTGACCACACAGGCTTGCGGAAGCTGGCCGAAGATCTAGTACCTGAGGTGTATGAAGAATTGCAGGCAAACATCGACGTATTTTGGAACGGCGAGCCGACAGAACCGCGCCGCGCCACTGTTCTTGAGCAGATTGTGCAGATCTCGTTTATGACCCCATGGCGCGTCGATGTGTTCGGTGCATATATCACACCTAACGATCTTACTGCTCTCACCCTTTTGCCCAGCTCTCCACTCTGCCCCCAGTATGTACCTCCCAGGTCCACTCTTGTTCACTGGCGGGGGGCGGAGCAGGGCGTGGTGATGCTCAAGTTGTATCGCGACTGGCGGGTTTTTGCAGCATTACTGAATGACACGATGGGTATGCCCTACTCAATGGTCGCGGAGGCAGCGGAAAGGGCAGTGCACGCAGGCAAGAGCGCGGGGTTGATGGAGCAAGTGTCGACAGTACTGGAAGCAAACAAGCAGCCTCACAGTCTGCTTGCAAGCGTTCCTCTTGAAGTTGTTGTGCACGGCATAGTTCCATGGGTGGTTCGCCGTAGTTGCGAATCGATTGCGCCAAGACAAAGGCGCATTGCGTCGTTGAAATCTCTTTTGGAGCTTTCGTCCAGATACTTGGAAGAATTGCGCATTACAGACGACGTGCAGTTTGGATTAGATGTTTCTGCGGAGCTGCTGACTGATGTGCCGCATTTTGTGTTGGTGAATTCAGGAAACAATCAGGTCTGGGCTGATCGTTTTGCGTCCAGTTCGCTGGGTCTCGGGTCCGTGCAAGAAGCTGCACAGCGCGTGCATATGAACGAAACAGAAAGATTGCCCAGACAAGGAGACAGTCCATTCCTGGTCTCAAGCCCTGCGGCCGCCTGCACCAATTCTCAGTCCGAAGGAGGCTCCGACAGGTATTCTACAGCTGGGGCTTCCACATTCAGTTTAAACTCAACTCCGTGGGAACAGTGGTAATGTTCCTAGTTAGTGTCTATTGGACATTTGGCTTCGTATCAGGCCAAATTTCGCGGAGATATAATATTATCAAGGAGTCGTCCACTTTCGCTATTCTTCATATCTACTTGAAGGTTTTTGAGTCCTCTATTCTGGCAGAACGAGCTGTCGAAAAACTCAGCGAACTTTTTGCTCAGTCAGAGTTTGAGTGCAAGGGAGGTGTGGGAGTACGCTACCCTTTGGGTTCGTATCATAGAAGGGGGTCATGTAAGTTACACGTACAACAACTAGCATATTCATCATACGTATTATATAATTTACACATTTTCTTGATGGTCGATTGGCTTTATATGAGGCAGAACCCAATGCACAGTAGACACTAGACAATTATCATCACACTGAGACTACTTGCGGATATATACTGTAGTACACACATACGAATGGATTCTAGCTCTATCACGTTCCCTAAAAGCGTTAAATGCGAAAGAAGCAGGAAAAAATGAGCTGCGATAACGTGCCCAGGATTGCGTCTACTGAACGACACAAGTGCTTCATGATCAAGACATTCGTAGCATAATACTACGGAAGCTTGAAAGCAACACTAATATTTGCATTTACCTGCAGCGATTGAACATTTAGCGGTGGAGGTACGGCAATTCAGAAAGCCGACGATACGAGCGTGCGGTACTTGATATGCGAAGAACACGCGATAGGCGTCAGGAAAGAAAAGAGCAAGCGAATTCCCAACATCGTGCCGCTCCACAAAGCCGATCCTCGATACCAAAGTGTTATCGATCCCTGTGAGCAGTAAAAGCTAGACTCAGTGCTATTGGGCAGATTTGGGATCTTGATTACCCGGCTTCAGATTGTAGATTATCTTCGACAGGCCTTTGTAATCAAAATTTCGCGTTAAGCAGAGAGTTTCCTCTCTATAATCAGCCATTTAAGTACCCATGGCGCGCACTACAATTTGTGTCAAGATACGCTTCTCCGAGATAATGCTTGCATTTAGAGCGTGTAGAGAAGCTTCAATCTAGTAGTGCCTGTTTGGCGACATCACATCTCCGTCAGCACATCAGTAGTATTCTTACAATTGCATCGGTTTTGTGTTCTCTCCGTAGAACGACTGGCTTTTACAAAAAAATTCTAACAACAATTCAAAAACAATAGCCAGCTGTAGAAGATAGCAAGTGCTTAACAGAACTTGGAATTGAGATTGTAGGCCATGTGCATCATCATGCGCACCAGATCGCCGTCTCGAGGGGCAAATCACTCTGCCGTACCAGAGTGCCACCAGTCACAAATTGGTACCTACACCTGTAGTAAGCAGTGAAGTATGTACCCATACCTAACGATGATCGGTATGGTCTTGTTTTCAAGGGATACAACATTGCTCGCGGCCGTGCGCCAATGGTATCACTTTGAAAGATTTCTGGGCGTGCATCATCACCGGCCTATCCCAAGGGATTACCATACTCTAGTCCATGAGGGTCTGACCAACCAGATCATCTCGGGATTTGGAGTTTGATGTCGCGGTAGTCCTTCTTTGACGGTCTTGGCCAAGGACGTATTGGTGACTTTTCGGTCATACAACTTAGGCTAACTACAGTTCAGGCAAGTCGACACGGCCAGTCGCGCCAAGCATGTGACACGAAACAGAACAAAAATCGGGTGAAACCTCGCCCACATACCTGTTCCAATGTTTTTCCTCCGGTTACGAGCTAGCGATACCCAACCACCGAGTGACATACCGTCATACCGCTAGTATTGTCGCCGACGTGGCATGGTCTGTCGTTTGTGTAGAGATCACATATTTATCACAAAATGTGCGGGGGGAAAAAATGAGCTAAAAAGGTCAGTTGTGAGAAAGAGAAGAAGTTTTGAAGGGGAAGAAACGGTTTCTGAAACTAGCTGGAGGAACGCTCCAGTATTGCCGACTTTGGACGCACAAGGAGGGATCAGAGGGTTGGTTTGGGCACAGGACATTGGTTCCTGCGATAAATTGGAACTCGGTTGGCTGTGTGACACTCTCTATTCGTCGGAGAGGTCGGTCGGTAGGACTCGAATGGCGCAGACGAGTTTAATGAAGATTCTTGAAGTCCACAATTTCTCAACTGTGCTATTTGAAACGAACAACATCATCAAATATCGGATCAGTGCTGACTTATTTCGACCTACTACGAAAGTGAACACCTAAAATCTGACCGAGGAATAGAGCGTAGCGATGTCTAGTAGAGATGTGTGCGGCGTGCTTTTCGGTTTTCTGTACTGTGTGTACCGGTCAATTTCGTTCTCCTCTTGCTCCTGACCGACGAGAGCTGTCGGCTTCATCACTCTAGGGGTACGCAGGGAAAAGAATGTTCTGTGCCAACCCAAAAAATGAGCACTCGGGCGGTCCAAATCTGGTCGCCAGAGTCAATCAACCTGAGGAAGCCAGCGTATATCCGACAATTCTGTACAGTGTGTAACAATGCAGTATCTCCTAGCCTGGGGGAGCACAAGCGTCTACAGCGGTACAGGATACTGTGGATCAAAAACGTAACTACAGCTCAGGTCTCAGCAGACCGTTTTCTACAGGCTCTGCGTCACTGTGCGCGGAAAGGCCGAGTCTGAAATACCTCAAGTCACTGAGAGGGCCTATATCAGCGTACAGTATTCAGATCAGAACCAAACCGAAAGACTGCTGCTGCAAAAAATTGTGTAATCCTATTGAAACGGCTCAAGGCTGGCACGAGTTTATTTCAGGATGAGTGATATTACTTTGGTAGTATCTGCTCGCAGCATGCGCGTGTGAGAAGATCCTTACTGGTGGTGAGCAGTGCAAAAACATACGTTTGGGGTTCTACTTCGTCTTTCGAATCGCTTGCGTGTATCTACGGAATTCATGGAGCCCACATGAGTTATGGAAAGACTTGTTAGACCGTAACGGTCGCCATGCATCACAAATGATGAGGTGAGTATTGAGCCTCAAGGGGATCGACAATCGCAACGAGGGCATAGTCCATAGCTCAGCAAGACATCGGGAGACACGCGGTGCAAGCCTGCCAGTACAGACAATAGCACAGCGCTGCATGGCGAGAAGATGACTGCGGTACACTCTCGGCGAGAAGGGCGCGAAGCCTGGCGGGGAAATATCGATTCTGGTTGTTTGAAGCCATCTGGATGTTTCTATTTCGGGGTATGGATCCGGGTGGGTACCAGGTACACTGTGATATCTAGTAATACCTGTGGATTACTAGACATTTTGCAGCTCCATATAAGCCTTACTACACCGGGACTTCCACAAGGTGGACGTCCTAGTCGTGTATTAATAGCCTTGGACCTCCTGTATGTGGACGTAGAGGCCTTGTAATACGAGACCCCGCCCTCTCGCAAGTGGGTGTCCGGGTCCCGTATTACCGGACTCGGGCTTCTACCAAGGAGATGTTCGAGTCTAGTAGTACCAGTCGCCATACTACAGTTTCCGCAAGTACGGTCTAATAGTACTATCCAATACACCACAACCTGTGGAATCCACGATGCAGCTATCCTGCGTGGTGTACTAAGACATGCGGAAGTCCATCCATAGAGTATTCATAGTACAACTGCAATGTTTGCGGTTCCGGACGCAGAACTGCTGCGCAGCTAACCTAGTAGACCTGATCTGGACTTCCACTGAGTGCGATGGACTTCCTTCTTGGCTTTCCTAGATTTTCGATATACAACACGTGCACTGTTTCTTGAATATATGGACGGACCTACGTTACCATCATCACGCGGCTTCATCACCGTCACGCGATACTACTATGCATAGTGTGCTGCCATGTCCTCCTATTCCGGCGACCCGGACCCTTCACACCACATCCCATTCGCCCGGTGTTACCCTTCTCCGAACACAATACGCATCCTGCCCAGCTTCCGTTGTACTTTGCCCCACTACACTCCACCATCACCCCGAATCCCTTGAATTTTGCAGCTCCAGCAATCCGCACTCCCTGCATCGCATCGTACATCTCTTGTCTTGCCAGTATTCGACGACGCCAGACATCCTGTCCAATCTCCATTCCATTTCGCGGACATTATTTGGTCGGGAAAATAGTGGCGCTCACTGAAATTCAGTGCCGTCGTGAAGGGTTATAACGAATACGGCTCTTCTGTAGCTTTCTGTCTCGGCCATAGTGGTACATCTTTCGTAGTCACTAACTTCCAGGACCCTTACGCATGCCACAGAAGTACTTACCGCCAGCTTGAACAGCCTCGTACTAGGACCGTCCCTGAGATGACAACCCGTAAAGTGGGACACTTCTGTTCACGTATTCATTGCAGACTGTCGTGCTTCACCAACTTTATCTGGACGTCAACGAAAAGATCATACGTAGCGAGGCCGAGGGTGGCTTCTGGGGCATCACGGTGTCGAGTGGCCACTCGTTTGTAGGTCGCATACAGATCTCTATGGAGAAGTCCGCAAGTACGCTGCATAATGTGTCTCTCGATACTTAGTCAGTGGATCTGCCTCTCCTCCTGACTGCTGCCGTTTCCCGCCGATACTCCAAAAGTTTCCGGCACAATGTCGTTGGCTGTCTTCCAGCTCAGCTCCTCCGCACCATGGGGGACAGAGTCGCTGACTCCATTCGGTGTTTCTCTAATACCTCCGCACTAGGGTCCAACAGCTGAATATGAAACTCGACCCTATAGTCTCTCCTATCACCTCTGTATGAAAATGTGCTCATAGGCACGAAGTGCTCAGATGCATGCCATTGTCTCGGCGACCTACCCCCGGTTCTCACCAGCTGCTCTTGCGACACACCAGAGGCAAACAACAGCACTGGTACTTCCTCACGCCAAACGCTCCCACAGCGCGGCCCCTGGTACCATGTGCATTGCGATCTTCTTGATTCTCCTATGTATTTCCTGCCGCGCACCACGCATTCCGTCGTGCATCTTTGCAGAATTATTTATCACTCTGAGGCCGATGCTTCTCCTCATGCATCGATGGGCATGGATACAGGGCCGTAACCTGCCACCAGACAGGTGCCAAAAACCGTAACCTCCACTTTCGTTGGCAGGTGCTATTCTTTCTGGAAGCATTTCTGCCGCCTCCCTCCATCCGGTCCTCGTGTCACCATGCACCGGATTATTTATTTCGACCTCTTGCACACTGATTACCGTCGCATGTCGGAGCCATTGAAGAACCGCTCATTTTTTAGCCTCGAATCCGCCCTTCTTATGCACAACGCATCAATCCGGTGTCAAAGGGCCTGGACCAACTCAGTGCCACGCATGCTGCTCTCCACTCTGGAATCAGAGCTATTCCGGTTGCTATCCGAAGCAAACTAAACGTTCTCAGCCTACACGTCCATGTCTCCCGGTCGGAAGAAGGCATTAGTCTGAGTGGACTCGTTGGAAAAGAGAGACTCCTAGGAATGTTGAAGGCAGAAGCATACTGCGGCAGTCACATGTGCCTCCCCGTCGTTGTAGCCATCGTATACTGCTACTGTGATGAAATTGACTCCGCGCGGCCCGCGTTGATTTGCGTCTGATACTGACAAGTTCTGATAATCAACTCGAGACAGAGACTGTAATATCTCGGGATTTTCTCCGTGGCTCGGGACGTAGAAATTCGTGTTAACAAACATGAAACCTCTCTGGACTACATCGTGGCGTACCACTAGCCGACCACATTGAAGACCGTCCAATTTCATCTCCTTGCCCATCATGCAGATAACATCTACAGTTTGGGAGGCCTCCAACAGCGATATGCTCATTTTCATGAGCAGACTCTCACCGCCTTAAAGAGAGGCTATCGCAGCGTCACCTATCGAAGAGAGATAAACACCGACGAAACTGTCATCCGATTCTACCTCCGCAAAAACCATGCGTCCTTTCGAATCCAATTCCTGTCCGACTCCGCATCACATTGCGCCAGGACTCTGAACAGAAGCCTGACGGACTACCGTGGGGTGTGTCTTGTAGACGAGAGCTTCAGAGGGTACATCCGCACACGCGCTCCCCTCACAGCTCTTTCCGTGGCGCTTCTCGGAAGAGAAGGAGGTCAGCTCATGGCCAATGTGCCATACCTTCTACGGTGAGAAGCTCCCGACACCTTTATCAGGCTTCTCGTCCATCTTAGTGACCACGGCACCACTATGCTTCTCGAGCTTTCTCATGCTCATCGTATGAAGCTACGTTTGTCCCGCAGGTATGCGACGGTTCAAATTAATATTGTTAGAAGTGGTTACATGTAAGAAGCCTTTTTTCCTTCCGCCGACCAGTATTATTACAGTCTCGATGCCACTCGAACCATCTGAGAGCAATGATATTTAGTTCTGCGTGTGTATGGGCGTAGTTGCCCCGGGCCAAACAGACCGGAAGAGTTCAGCAGTATCCTTCTGCCCACCAACGGGGAACAACGTAGAGACACTTTATGGGTCCTACAGGTTCTCTTTCTCTCCTGTATGGAATAAAATGGGTTATTGCGACACGCCGAGTCTGCCTTTGTTCAGGAAATGAACTGTGTCGCCCTAACCAACACTCCTGATAACAAACTGGGGTTTGTCTGCGTATCGCTGTTTGCAAATCACAGTGGAGATCGTACTGTGATTCCCGTTCTGCAGTCAAGGATCCAGAAATGAGAGTGCTTAGCTCCTTCTACTCCATAGTGTAGCGTGTCCCGTGCCTCTGCTATCACTCGGACTGCTCAAATGGTGTGATCAAATTTCCACCTCGTCTCTTTCACCCCGGAGCTCCACTACCGCTCGCATAGTTTCTGCGTAGCCAGGTTCTATACGGATCCCTATGGACCGCCAGTTCTACCTGAAACCTTTACCGCCCGCGCACAGGCGATCTTCCCCGTACTAGAACGAAAGACAGTCTATTTCGTGAGCTACAAGTACACAAGGATGGTACGCTACCTTCATTCAGTTCTGTGAGGAAACAGCAGCTTCTTTTTTCCTGCAGCAAAAGTCTGTGTGACCTGATCTAGAGTAGAAGCCGGAATCTGTGACAGAAGAGCTGCGCCAATGCAGAGGTCGTACAGTCCTTTCGTCGAGTCTTGGCGTGTAGCATTGAAATCAACTACGCCGTCTAGCACGCCCAGGCCATTGTCAGAAAATTACGTCATCCATACTACCACATAATGCGTTTTCTGTGAACATACCTTCTAAACTTTTCAGGCTCGTCGAGCAACCCCAGCTACACAATCCCCATCGTCGTTTGAGCCATACCATTCCATCTGCTCATTTCTACACGGAGAGAACGTCCGATTGACCGTAAAACTTTATCTCAACTTTCCTTGCAGAAGAGAAAGCGGTAAAAGGCGGTGAAAATTGGCTTTTACCTGCGCTGTCCCATCCGCGAGGGAGTCGGAAAATATTCGTCCGTATGAACGTTCGTTTGGGCCCAAACGGCAATCAACGTGCCATAGACATGGTGCCGTTTTCTCCAACTCGACGCAGCGGTTTACAAGCTGGGTGGTGTATCCGTACTCGCACGTTTCCTCGAGCGGAGCATGGCACCTCCAGAAATCGTAAAAAACCTGTATGTCCGAAGCGTTTGCAGACATTAAGTCCCGTTTGTGAGGCCCAGACACCTCGTCTGGTACAGATGAGGTCCCATATGCATAATCTTCGATCTCACTGGTTTGCCATTATGAAGAATGTCGATTCCCTCCCTTCTTTCTGCAATCATTGCCCCACCTGCTCTCGGCATGCTGACAGGAGCGCTCCGTTTGGTAGCTATCCGATGTAAACGTCATTCGCTGCGACCCCCCGAAGAAGTATGTAAGGCACTGCAACAGCTTGTCCATAGCGTTCCTCTTCCGAGCGCCCATCACTTTAGATGTTGTTTCACCCACCTTTACACATACGAAAAGATCAGTCCAAACGATATTCTCTCATTCGCGACGAAATCGGCGGCCAATAGCAAACATGGCATATTCCGGGACCTAAGCTCCATACACTCCCTTCGGGCCATGCATCTCCGGGCATCGCACATACAAAGTGCATGGTACTTCATACGATTGATATACAGCGCAGATGGAGCTCGTCTGATACTTACCAGGGTATCCGCGGAGAATCCCTTTCACCACGCAGGGCTTACTGGGACCCGACCAGATCTTGACTGAACCAAACCATTTCGTGTCCAGCTGAGCTCTTTGGCGACGGCACGATTATCGCATGCGCCTCCCGACTGCTTTCGAAATACTTCTGTACTTTTCCCTCAGTTTCGGTTTACACATGCGACTCTGATGATACGTCACGGTGGAACGGGGTGTGGCCTGCTAGGCACCTCCACGAATCCGGCAAGCCTGGCGTAAACTGCCATCTTTTCCGCATAAGACCACTCAAATCGGCTTGCTGTCGCATGGACTCGTACACTTTGGCTTACTCGTCACGTGGAACTCGAGATGCTTTATATGGACTTGCCCTAATATCTCCCTATAGTGGGTGACGCTCGTTCCGAGACCGGACATCTCTCGCTTATGTATTCTCACCATGCCCGTCACCTCGCCAAGCTCGGCATCCAGCTTTTCTTCTATCCCACGCCGAATCTATTGTGGACCAAGTAAGGCATAATCCCAAACTCTGGGCCGGCATGACATACGTGGAAGCGGAGAGCACGGCGGTCTTACACCCGGTTTATTTGGAGGACACAGACCGGCAAGAGAAATCTGTCTGGAATGACCATGATTGGGAGACACCACAAGAGTTGTAAGGGTGGGCGGGTGAAAGGGCGGTATGTATGTACAAAACTCCGACTGGCGTCGGGATACTCGCTGTACTCGACTTACAGTCGCAGGTTCCACGAGAACGCCAATCAAACAATTGGCTGACAGCAAACCATACTTGACCTCCAGTTTCGCAGCACCGCACGGGTTCTACGCAAGAGTAGGCTGATCGCACTATACACTTCCGGACCGAACGGAGACGGCATCGCAGTTTGCTGAGGCGGCGGAACTCGCGCCGAACTGCTTGCCGGGTACGGCTGGAGAGCGTCGATCTCGTTCTAAAGTGTGGGTGCACCGATATCAGCATCCCAAACCTCATCTTCTACCACACGGTATGTGTCAATGCTTTTGCGAGAGTGTAGCTTTAGAGCAGCCAGTTTCTGCCTTCATGTCGGAATTGCTATCCATGCGAAGCTGCCAGATGGGCAGAAATGAATACCTCGAGGCTTCATAAGAGGTTTCGACCGAATAATTACGCCGCACTCATCTTCAAATGCGCGGTGGAAGTCCTACTTGGTATTTATACCCGCAGCCTATTCGAAGGAAGGAAAGGCTGACAATGGCTGCGCACGTTGTAAGTATCCTCCATGCCAACGAAAAGACTAGATTCAGATGCTGGGGGCCCGTCGTTGGCCCATCTAGCTAGTACAGAAGGATCACAGCTGGGAATCATCACCAATGGCAGGGATTTGGGTCAGGTAGTGTGCATAAACATGGTTAGGTGGGTGTTGGATGCCGAACAGAACATCAGTACCGATGCACTCTCGTATATATTCATGAACAGATCGTAGCACCCGTCATTAGTCGCGTACCCCCAGGTCTATGCATAGAATGCTCTGGAGACCAGGTTCTCTTGCTGTAGCTCCCCGAAAATCGCCAACTGTTTCGCCGCAGCATTTCCTGCGGCTACACCCACGTCTCTCTCAATGGACTTTTAGTGACTTGCATGCGATAAGAACGTCTTGCCCAAACAGGTTTCATTCAAGGTCGTTTTACGGCACGCCAACACAGGAGGTTCTGTCTCAAACTAACAAATTCACTTTGTCCAAATACCTTGCCCACAGTTGCTGTCGGCTTATAGTCTCACTGTCTCCTTGGATCTTAGCTATTTATAGTGGACGTACGGCTCGCTGGGACAAATCCCCACCACCCTCTTCAAAGTTCTGATCTGCGTCACGCGCTCTAGCTGTACCGGTGGTCCGGTACTCTTCGTCCGCAGGAAGTTACTCGGTTTCGCTCCTAAATCTAGCCAATTGAAATGGTTTAGGCACGATGAAAACCCTGTGTATCTGCCTTATTGGGGGGTACTGCCCTCCTCGCCGCGTGGAGAGCCGCTCTTTGGATTGATTTGTTGTCGGCACGCAGAATCCCACCTCCGCAGATCTTTGTTTTCTCCAATGTGCGCAGCGGCAAGCCCACAACCGGTAGCGTTCCAAGAAAATTAACGATCGTTCTCTACTAACCAGGATTCCGATCCGCAAAGATATCGAGTCCTACACCTTCGGACTAGATGGTTGGCGGACGACTCATCCCATAACTGGATAGTACTTCTGTGGGCTTTCATATTACCAGCTCTTGCGCGTCAACTAAAGCTTGGTGGTTCATGGACCGATTGTCCGATAACATCCGTAGAAAGGGTACAGTAGGCGAAACATTTGCACTGTAGTTCGCAATAAGCCAGACTTCGGAGTGAGGCATACAACGATACTGCGAAGACCGATCGACGCCACTCCAGCGCCACTTCCTAGCACTCCCGGTCATATTTTGTGTCATGCCGTCCGAGCGTGTCAGAACGAGCTCCTCCATCCCTGGAGAGGCAGTAGTGTCAAAGGTAATGCTCATAAAACTTCTGCGAAACGCCCTGACCAACATTGGGAGAGCCTTGCCAACGCCATTGTCATCCTTTTCACATTTCACGAGTAAGGATTGCTACGATGGGCGTCTGCATGCTTCGAACGTCTCGGAACTACCCACGAATAGGTCCGTGACAAGGTTTGGTGGTGTCAAATACGTGGAAAATAGTTCCATTGTGAGCTTTACGCTGTTCTGCTGAGGTCGACGCATTCTCTGGCAGTTCCCTTCCGAACCTAATCTGGCTCCCCTTCTGGATTTCATCTGCTGCATTCCAACCGTGGCAGTCGTCCATGCTGCGTACGAAGACTGAGAGTGCCTATTGGAGTGGTGGTACTTCCTGGCGAGCAGGAGGTTAGGCGTCACATTTCTCTCCACACAGTTGTCAGTTCATTGCGTGACCCACGCATCTTCATATCACTTGAGCCTCGGCCCCGCCTCCTACAAGCTTCGAGATCCGACACGTACCATCGGCTAGTCCTCCACAATCGGGCCGAGGTCTTTCTGCAGTGCCCTATCAGAGCCCCTCGCCCCATTACCTTCTCCGTCATACGTACAACGGCTGTACCTCTTCAGCTACAAAATCCACATGCAGAGGTGGAGGCCATCACAGAACATGGTCCCGTGGTAGGTCCCGGTAAGGAACACCGCGAATATCGGGATCAAAGCTTCTGTTTTCATTTCGGCGAGAACGTCTCAGGCGGAAGCACTCAAACACCGCCTCTTTCCGGCCTTCAAGGAGAGACTCGGCGATAGTACGTAACCTATCTGGTTCAGGCATTCACCAGATTCATAGGTGCAATGGTGCACAAGGCCCCGCAAAGCGCAGCTTTGCACACGACAGTGCAACTTTGTCACGTGTAGCAAATCAGCAAGAAGGTCGGCCGAAGCAATCGCGTTGGGGAGGGACACCTCCAAGAGCTGCTTCGTCGGTCGCGACAGTGTAGTACAATTAGAAGGCTTCGGCGGCTCTTGAGAAGGTTCCCTCGATTGTTGCATGATTGGCCCCAGAGTGAACTGGAAATTAGCATGAAACTCACCCGTACGTTCCGGGGCGACGTTCGTCTCTTATTCATGATCACTCCCGTACGGGTCTAGATCCATCTCCTCTTTTAGCCTGGAGCTGGCGACCCTCGGAGGCTGGGTGGTTAGTGGTGAACTGGGCGTGGCGCTCGACTGCGGCATCGAAAGACGACGACGTGGTCCTTCATCATGTTAGTCAACATCCCACGGCGGCAAGTCGACTATGGTAACCTCTCAACAGGCATCATCGGTTCCGAGCACCTCATGCTAAGGCCGCAAAGCATTCTGAGCTTCACCACTCAAGTCGGCAAATACCCTTCGTAAGTGGCTATCTTATGACTTGAGGAGGTTTGCGTATTGACCGTCGCTGTAGTCGATGACATTGTACAATTGCTCGCTTACAACAATTAAGTTCATGGTGGGCAGTAGGAGAATGTCAGCCTTCCGCATAGCTGCATCCAGCTCCGCGGATTGAGCTTATGCCTGCGCGCCGGTAGTACACTTCTGCCGACTTGCCAACCCATCTCCTTGCAGTATAGGCCACTACCCCATGGTCACAGAGCTGTCAGATTATGACATCCTAGCCACAAAGTCCTGAACGCGTGAACGAAAAAGAGGGTAGGGACCGACTAGAGGCTCGCAACCCAAAATCGTCCCTACCCTCGTACACATTGCCCACGAATGATATGGCTACTCTCTTGTAAACGCGAGACGAATAGCGCTTCCATCCGCCTTATTGAAACCTAGATCCCGCTTGCAGCGGCGCCTCGGGTGGCATATCACGATAGTGTGAAGTCAAAAAACCACCTCTGAGGTTGTCCGGAAAGGATACGAAAGACTTCCGGCAAAAGTACGTTCTGAGCCCCGCCAGCCTCAGAGCGGGTGAATGCGGTGCCAACAAACAGGACTACCCTTTACTTTCTCTGCTTGAGAGACGCAACCGCAGCCTCTGCAGCCCTCTTGTCTGCTTACAGGAGCAAGACCACTGCCAGCGCCACGCGCACTGCCTACTTCTTTTACTGCACGCCGGGCTTCCGAGAGACAAGTTTCTCGCTTTTGAGAAAGGTACCAAAGTCGCTCCGAGGTGTGCGATATTTGCCCTTCATAAATATGGTTTCCTTTCTCCAAGCCGAACCTTGTCGTCTGCCGCAATGGAGAAATGTGGGGTAGCCGACGTGCCGGAGTCCACTAGGCCGACCTTCAAATTCATCTCCGCGAAGGCGAGAAGAACAATACAGACATGCCAGCACACACCGGCCATCTCGAAGCAGCTAACATCAGACGGCAGCATCGTTGTAGAGCAGTGAGAATGGAACGGGTGAAAAAGGAGCAGGAGCCACAGCGCGGTAAGGAGGGAGGTGCTGAGTATTGCGAGCGTAACGGATAATACCACCAGGGCAAAAGTGGGGGGAGTTGATTCGTGGATGGAGCAGGCCAAGAAGAACAGACCGCGTCCCTATTACGTAATTCCGAGATTATGCCTTGTTGTGCTCTGGGCGTCAATGTGGGGCATTTCTCCGGCAGCTCAGAAGAACAGCGGTCCGGATCACGGCACGCTCACGAGCCGTTACCATTCTACTTCATAAGAGCAGTCGGGATCTCTGAAGCACAAGTCGCAGACATTGGCATAGTATTGTTTCTTTTTATGGCCGGACCGCTATACGTGACGGTAGCCGTGGTGACCAGTTCATAAGCGAAAGCAGAAACAGACTGGTGTTTTTTTTTGGATCGATTCCGCATGTCTGCATGCTCACGTGTCTGCACATAAGGAGACCCTAACACCTGCGCCTGCTGACCACTAATCCAGCTGGGAACCCCTCAGGATTCTCGAACTTCAAAATTTGCGATCGTTACCAGGCTCGAAATGACGCTTTTCCGTACCCCATGCCACTTGTCGCCGAGCGTGCCGGTCCGATGTCATGCATCGTTCATGTTCCCGTACTTCTTGCGCTAAAACGTTCGCCCCTCTGTGCTCTCAATCTCTATGGTAGCCCGTCTACTCTCCACCGCACACCAGTTCTCTGCAGTCTCTTTTGCTTTATCAGGCTATAATACCTCCTCTCTCTATCACATCCTGTAGTAGTTCTCGCGGCTGCCGTGCTTCCGTCACTACTGCGACACCTCCAGTACAAATCTTCTCCCGCATCTCGCTGATTTCGGCAGCGGAAGTGCACCCGACGGAAGAGTAGGAGCGGTAACCACGCCCAGCGATGACGCCCGCAGATTGCGGCCAATGAGCAAGGATGGGAATCTATGATTCGAAATCGCCACTTCACAATCGACTTCGCCATCATTCCGGCAGACCGCTTTAAGCCGCTAGAGAGCTCCTGCAGTGAGTGTTCCGACACGGGTGCCGTTGAGGCGGAAGAGCAGCAGGTAATGTGTCGCACGTTCTCAAAGCCTGACCGCGAATCCACTGAGGTCTACGTTTAGGTTGTACAGACCGTCCGGCCGAAGCGCGTTGATCATGGAGCCATGGACGCCACTATCGTTGGATTCCAGGCTGCCATGGCTAAGCCAGGCTATTACAACAATTTCGGCGTCCCCCTGATTACAGTACGACGCTGCGATAGTGGCATGCTGCTGGATGTCGCTGACGAAGTCATCGTCGACTACACCATATGCCGCAAAGGCATGACATGTTTCACGCTGTACGGCCTTCCACGCCGCCGAGTCATTCGTACCCTGAAAGAAGAAAAGCAGTGCACGACGTGGATTCGCAATGGCCTCTACGTGCGCCTTGCCCGCGGGAAGGATGGAAGGGACATGGTCAATGCGGAAATCATTACCAACGCGTCCCGGGAGAATACCTGCTCCAGACTGGCGTACGCTTGAAAGCTCTTCACCCACTACGTCGAGAGTTTCATCTCCTTCATGCAGGCTCTCACCGTTGAAAACTGCATGGAATCACTGGCGCTAGGTCTTACAGGAATTGCAGAAGTAATGACCGGAGCCATTCTATTGGCAGCGATTCGTATATCTGCCTACCGCTGCTATGTAAATGCAGCCCGGATCTGCCACCGCCATTCATGCCGCGGTAAGGTGCTGACCTAGTCGACCTTTCACGGCTCGACGTACAAGGAAATTAGCACGACGCACATAGACGATACACATCATTAGTCACAGAGCCCTACACTAGGTGGTCTGTCTTCATCTTCCGGGTCGTGGCTCCTCAGCTGCCGACAACGCTGCGGAACAAATTACGCCAAAGCTTTCCATTTGTGTACGTACCAGCTTTTCCATTCGGGCATCGCTTTTTTGGAGCGGAGTCGGAAGCCCAAGGGGCAGGGCGACGAAAAGTTTCTCGAGTCTGAGAGTGCGCAATGAGAGCTCGTCGAATCCGCGTCGAAGAAGTACGGCTCGACTGCAGGTGGCTCGTCTCAAATGGAGGCAATGATTTTTACGAAGATCCGGAAAACTCGTCATAAGAAGTGCGCGGCAAGCTTGGCGAGGTAGGTGTAAAAACATTTTACTCCTGGCCTCACGAACAACACAGCCGCACCTCGACGGACGACTCTACCTGCTGAGACCTGGAGACTAAGGTCTGTATGGCGTGCTCCTGCTTTACATGCGAATACCCCGGAGTCTGCACTCACCAGACACAAGATCGCAACGGTACTGGCTGCCAAAAAAGCGCTCTCCAGGAAAAGGGCGGCCGCACCATATCCGCCTCTAGCACCTCGAACAATGGAGGTTGCACACTGGGGGAAGTTCGCTCTAGTCAAAAGCATAGCAGAGAAGCTAATTGTGGAGGTTTCCAAGAGGACTAGGGTAGAGAGGAAAGAGAAATAGAACGCGTACAAGACCAAAGCAGCTTAGGTGGATTTGGGCATCGTGTAAATCATACCCGGCGAAGAGGTTGTCCTTGTCCGGATATTCTACGCAGCCAGAGTTATGCCGCAGTTCGCCGCCAGTACAATAGCTACTGGTAATGTTAATGATGACAGAACTACTGGGACGTCGGATGGCGCGGACGAAGCTAAGAAGGTTGGCCTCACGGACTCCGAACAGAAGAAGACTGGTCGGGCGGTCATTTTCGGTTCTAGAGATATTGATTTCGACTCCGAAGAGATGGAGAACTTGATTGCTTCGCGACATAGAACAGGGAGGATTATGCAACTGTAAGAACAAGGCACTGAGTAGCGTTTCGTAAAGTAGTTTTGGATTTTCTATAACAGTGCGGGACCTAGGTTCTGCAACCAGAGTACGCCACAATCCTTCCAGAATACTCAATCTCAGCCTTAAGAATGGGCGCCTAGGGAAAAGGGCGAGTTTGGGGGCGCTGTAGCAGATAAACTACATCTGAAAAGTAAAAAACACCTAGGATCAGGGGTTACCGTTACTATCAGGAGTCTCGACGTGCTCAGGTGCTAACAGCTGAGTAGGCAGATATTCAGAATCGAACACAAAAAAAGACGTTTATATGCTCCTGTTTTATTACGTCGCCGGACCAGTACAGGTTTCAGTAATTGCACCCATACACCCAAAGAAAGCTTCATTCTTGCGCCACACATGATAGACGCTCACAGGGCCCCCGTAACGCTGCCTCCCGCACAGCGTCGTTTTTCTACTTGCTGTCATATTTGAAAGATTCGTTGATGACAGAACACCTGTACCTACAGCCATACGGAGGTAGCTTCTAGCACGACTGTAGCGACCATTGAGTGACTTCATACTATGCAATCTCCGTCTATCCTTCTGAGGATAGGTTTTCGAATAGTATTTCAGGAAAGTTGACCCATGTTCGGAGATGCCAACTTGACCGTCGGACTCCGAATTTGCCTTCGGTTCGCAATCCTTTGTTGTAAATCACGTGGAGCCGAATTCATGACATGGTACCCGTACTGTGGATCGATGACGAGAAAAGGCCCAGAAGAGGCTCTAGGACACGAATGGAAGGCGAGGAGCAGAATCACTACATTCATTGAATCTGTCGTTTTAGGCACGCATCAGACTTCTCCTATCGACCACCACTTGTACAAACTACAACTCCCCCCCGGGCTGGAAGACAGTACCCGGTGGCGTTCCAGTCTCGTTAAGTTGCTGTCGTACGAATTGGCTCGGACCTTTACTCTCTTCCGCTGGATTTATGATATCACCACCATCCTGTAGAAGCCAGTGGAGTATAAGGTCACCAAGGGAACGATGCTAACCTCCGCAAGTTGTCGGATGGCGCATGTTACATTTAGTGGCCGTCAGCCCAGTGACATGTAACGCGTGGGAAGAGAACTACGATTCTGCACGGCCCAATGCAAGCTCATGCGCGTCACGCAGTCTGTACATCATCATGCACCACCGAGGTACGAAAGTTAAGGAGGAAACTGAATTGTTCTGAACTGTTCGCAGAGCAAGTTCGAAGTTTTACCAGAATGCGAACTGCAAGTAGTGAACACAGACATTCACTGCACAAGGTTATTGAAGATGTTTTAGTCGTGGCAGTCGGAGTCCACGTGAATAATTACCGTACCCGACAAACTGCACCGTTTGGAATGGCACGGAAGTGAGCACTTCAGGGCCTCCCGAAAAGTATAGTATGGGTGGATAGTCTACTCCGCCACTGCCCGGGGTAGAATTCCGGATCCATTCGTGGAGGCAGAGACGTATGTACTCCTGCCGTATGCTAAAATGTTTCTGAACACTGCCGAGGTACATCTCTATCGCTTTCGCGATCCATAAACGCTACGATGTGCTTGTTGTCATACCCGTATCATCTTTACACCACTTTCCCACTTATATAGCGCACTTGTAATGCCGACACTGCGCTATCCGAACACAATGCACGACGCGCGACACATCACAGTACCCTCTCCAGAGTGCTTCGGGCACCGCTACGTGCAAGTCTGACAGTGTGCACAAGTTTCGCGCAAAGATGTGGCGGCTCACTACTGCCGGCACACTGGCCGTATACTAGTTCTAATTTTTTTGGGTGGCCACTATGACTGCCACAACCGTCCGTCCTGTCCAGATTTCAAATCATACTCGCCATTTCCAACATTTAACGTACGGGCGTCTGGCTTTGGTCTTCGCTTCCAACTTGACTCCCACCGTCTGCTTCATGCCCTGCACCTCTGCCATCGCCCAAAACAACCTCCTCTATACTCGCGGATCTAGCTTTAGTGTTCGCGCTCGATCATTCCTCCCCCTTCACCTTCCCCAATTTCAGCTATTTCTCCCTCGACCTACCTTCGTCTATGTGCATATCTCCCAGCCTTTCTACTGCGCTCGACCGAATTTTCTTAGATTTAGACCGATCCCTCCGAGTTACGGCCTGGGACTATCGGCCCCACCTCCTAAGGGCAGTCTTGCGTTGCGCTCCTATGCAGCTTTCCAGGCTGCTATCTACAACTCCTCTTCGACCTTATCAGCCTCACTACCTTCTGGATTCTGACACCCGGTCCTAATCACCGCTGGTGTCTTTATGAACTGTCTAGCTCCTGCCATATTGGCTGCTGTCGCCAGCCGTACGCCGGAGCTACTCAGAGTGCTCTGCACTACAATTCATAGTTGCCTAGGACGAGGAATGAGCCCCACAGGTAGCTCATCGCCTGTTGCGATGGACTATTTGGCCTACTCCAGATCTGTTGCGAGAGCAGTCGAACGCCACAGACACGGGTGGTCCAATTCATACGTATGCAGGCATTATTCCGCACTGTGCACGTAGAGTACGGTACCAGTTACCGACGTGGTATCCTCAGACTATGACAAAGGTATCACCGCGTTTCGCGTAGACAATAGACGATTTGATCTCCTTTTCCAGCAGAGTTAGGGTACAAACTAGTAAATGGCTCGCCACAAGCGTACGAGCAGACTCTGTGTCTTCAATTGTCTGATCTTCACGACACAATAATTAATTTGACGGCCTACCGGGTACTCCCATAGCTAAACGGTGTTCTCCATAACGACGTTAAATTGGCTCGTGCTGCAGTTTAGGGTTATTGCCCTTGGTTTGGTCCCACGAGTGCTGAATAGTGACGTTAAGATCGCGCAGATTGGTGAACTGACGACCATCGACAAAAACGCCTCGACCCATCGTGACCTACAGGTGTTCTACGAAATCTGGACGTGGAGACTTCGCCAGCCAGTTCATGATGCTCATTTCACATTCTACGAGGCACTGGCTGACAACTAATGTTTTTTGGATTGTTGTATCGTCCGGCATGTGAACCCGAGCTTTACGCAGCTCCCATGTATTAGCATAGTTCTGACAGTTCTGGTTTCGTTCTCAATACGTAAACTCGCACTTTTTTTCCGGGAAATTTCTGTCAAAATATGAAAGAAATACCTCTACCTTACTGGCTGGATAGAATATATTCGTTCCCGCGCAGTGTAGGACACTACCCCGAGAGCAGTGAGCGGGGGTGCACAAGTAGTTCTATGATGCATCTCATCAGTAGGTTTAGTAAGCAAAGAACGGATACATGGCTCAGAAGACCAGCCGTGATACGACCACTGCTGTTGTGCAGCAATGGTAGCATGAGTGGCACACATTGAAAAGGACGTTGTCCGAAAGAGAGGAGTTCCGGGATGGAGAGATTTGCCGTGCGTGATCTGTACTCCGTGGCGTGCTCACACGGGTGTGGACACTGAGCGATCGCTGGGTTATGCTCGGCGCCGTTCGTGGAAGGTCTCAATACCTTGAGGATTCTGCGTGTCGCACTGAGGTATGCCCGCGCGGCCGTAGGTACAACGGAACCGTCGAAAGGTGCGCGGGATAGGATACCCAGAGCATTGATACCCAGAACATGTTCTTCGAGTTCCTTCTACGAAACTGGATGTCAGCAAGGGGCCGCTGATAAAAATCTAGGAAATGTTGGTCTGCAAACACGAATGTGAATGTTCTGTGCTGAGCATCCGCGGACCGTGTGCGTCTACGGCGGCAGTAAGCAGGCCGGACGGCAAGCACTCCGTCGGGGGAGGGCTAAGGACTCTTCAAGATAACGGATATGAATATGTTTCTCGCCAATGTTTCATGCGCGCGCGTATGGCAATCAATACGCGGTTCGCCACCCTCGCCGTGGTAGGCACGGAGGTAAAAGGGGAGGTAAGTGATCGATGCAGCCCGTGAAGCTGGGCCGTTTGCACTCGTTCACACGATTCACCGTGGGTGGTATGGGAATCTGATCCTCGACGAAGATTGCGTGCCAGGGAGAGAGGGTGGATGTGGTCCCGCCAGAGGCAATGTCCTGCCAACGTTTAGAACTAAGCACTTCTTGCCGTGAAATCGTCTGTTGGGCAATCGCGGCGGCATGGATGTTCACATATATTGAGCGAGGGCGCTGCTACTTGGCGCCAGCGATCCAGAAACTAAAATTGAAAGTAATTACGCCACTAACATACACTAAAATACACTACTGGGACACATTACACATCGACAGTTATAGGCCCCATGATAAGGGCGTCTATATATATACAGCACTGCCATTGCCAGTTCATCTCACGCCTACGGCGCACGGCGGTGCTATACTAAATGCGCAATAGCCGCACTGTAGCTTGCGCAGCCACCGCACAGTAGCCCGAATGGCGGTTAGCCCACACGACCTGTGCTAAACAGTCCTGAGACCATTTACTGCCGATTCCGGCAAATAGATGTCCTCGTGGTGTGGGAGCGCCGCTGCATGGCACTCTACGAGATGGACGACTGGCAAGAGGGATGGGCAGCGACCAAATGTCGGGCATCGCCATAGAAATCCAGCGCTCTACACGCAATTCGTGCGAATACGACCGTAAACAGTACGGAATACCTACACAAAACCGCCTTCCATCTGACCGTGGCACATTCATCCAAGCAGAGAATGAATAGTCTTGCTGCTTGCGAGCATAATGATTCACTTTTTGTCAATGCCTCGAAAGCATCATTGGAGCTACCGCCGTCCCTGTAATATAAATAGTGCGGGTTGTTATGTGCGATTCGACAGGTTGTGGTCGAAATAATGAGAAGTTGTAGCTCCTCTCTTTACTTTCTTTACCGTTTCATTTGGTCGGAACCCGTCCTGAAGAGGATCCCTTTCCATGCCGCGGCTAGATCTACCTGTCCCGAAGTAAAACGTGTTGTCCATACGCTGCATAATCGCGGAGAACGCTCTGAATGCAAAACATGAGAGCTGTGTGGTAGCCCAGCAATGTCCGCAATAGATAGTCTGCCGTCACGCAATCCTGGGACGTGTTCTCGTTCCTTTCCACTCAGGGGGGTACTGCATTTCATCCGAGTAGGCTATTTTTCTCTCCCGATTCTCGGATGAGGTCGTTGAAGACTGGCTACCAGTAGTACACGGACTCCAAGAGCACGTCGACGGTGTGTAGTTTGCTTTTCGTGCTAAGGTGTTCAATTTGCATCGCTATTCCATACATGATGGCCTCCCCGTATTGACTGTATTCATGGCTGCCTGTCACTGGGTGTTGGGGACGTAATTCTCACTGCCGGCTCATTATTACGACATCCTGAAGAAGGGGCTATTAACTAGTGTTCTACATATTGTATGCTGGTGGATAGTCGGGACGATACTCTTGACCGTTCGTATTTATATGGCCACCAGTATATCAGGGGTTAACGAACCATGGTGATTAGGTCGTGAGTACAGTGTAGGTACTAGCCTCGTAATCTCTCACTTTTCTTACTCCCATTACAACCTCGTCTTACACCGTCTTCCTAAAGCAGTATACTCCGCCGTGAATTGAAACCTATCGAAATCCGGTCCTGCGCGAGCGCGTTATCTGGTGGAGCAAGGAAATGTACGCATAATCGATTCTAACGTATGATTATCTAATAACCGCTGGCACGGGGTAGGCTCGCGATGTAGCCTAGTGATAGGCGTGCAATACTGGCCTGGTATATAAGAGAGAGAGGCAATTAATACGGAGGAGGGCTTGATGGCTTGGTAACGGAGACCCACGCAGTCAACATTCTTGCCTCGACATTCCTGCATCATAGTAGCCGTACAAGTAGCGGTACTGATAAGCAATGTCGGTGAAGTAAGGCACACGGTTTAGAATCGACCAGGGCTGTCGCATCCCGACAGAAAAAACTTGGAAACGCATCGTAACGAACAACTGTATGGAAATTAGTTGTTGTCGTATGGCCATTCATACGAGAGGAGAACTAGGATGTCGGTGCTGCCATGACCTGTGTATGCAACTCGTTATCTGGGCATGAATGCATAAATTACCATTGCAAATGTAATTAAGATGCCGTCATCAGTGGGAGAATCCACGCTCTAGTCAGTACTATCTATGGGATAGTGAGTTCTACCTCATATATGGTCGGCTCTGGCTTGATATGAGGTCGCAACCATGATTGTACCTAATGAATTAAACCTTTGATTGGTCATTACACTTTAATGGTGTGATACCTGCATCACCCGCCCTGTACGCTTTTTGCGTTGAGGTGGTTTTATTTTCGCAGCTATTTCTATCTACGACACGTGAGTCCGATGGGCTTCGGGCTACTGGGAGCGCCTCTGTCTGGGAATCCAATTCCTGCTCAGTGCCTTGTGTTGCGAATTCCTCTTCTGGAGACCTCACAGGTTCCGAAGTAGTTGCGTTAGAAGATTCCTGTGTAAAGTTCACTTGACAGAAGAGATTACTACGGAGAAATCTTCGGAAAGGGTACTCCATTGCAACACAACGAAATCAAGCAAGTTTTTAACCGCAATAGAACTATCGCGGGTTTCGGAATCTTTTCTGTTTGTGCTAAGCTCTCATGAGTACTCCTGAGGATGTCACAAAGGATAGCTCATCAATGTGAGAACCAAAAATTCAGTCCGAAATTACTTAGTCGTTCTAAGAACTGCTTTTCAAATCCTCCACATTCCAAACCATGCAAGTCCTCGAAATGGTGGTGAGCGTAGTCTCTGCCAGTCTCCCGATGACGAATATAAACCTCTCAACGAGTTTTTCCGAAACATTCAGGAAATGTATATCTCGACCTACTTGTGTTCATATAAATCGAATAGCGAGACGAGTGAGCCGCGTTTCAAGCCATTCCGTCTGAAAACTCTCGTCGACACCTTGCAGGAGTTAGAAAGACTCTCGACCAGATGTCATAGTTTATCCTGCCATTTGTAGTTTCAGTTCGGGATCCGCGGCTAACGTGTGAGTCTCCATCAGCATCACTATCGATATAGTGACCTGCCCGTTGTCAGTAGAAATCATTATGAGTCAATACCCTCCTTTTTCAGCATTCTGAGTACAGGTTGCAGGAGGCAAGAACATGAATGGTCTGAAGACAGACTTTGACACTCGTCACCCGATCTTTAAACTTGAACTTTTTCTCAAGCCCGAGGCCAGCCTCACAAGATCAATTCAGCTTGTAAAGATGAAGGTATGTTCCGTACTAGTTTACACATGCTTTTGAAACGGCTATATGAATGCTCTGAAGATGAGAGTTTCTGTAATGGACCTCCATCTTTTACGGCATATGATGTTGCCAGCCGAAGATATCCCAGTAGAGCCGATAAATTAGTTTCTATTTTGGTCAGCAGACATGACGACCTTAAGATCAGGTTTATTAGTGATTATCATGACAGTGGAACCCTTGCCGGCCATTTACGGTCCTGAAAGGTAGTGAGCACGGTATTCTTTTCTGGCTGTATTGAAAATAATATTGAGCATCGGTCCGTTCTCGGGAAGCACTTTTCCTGCCTCAATCGATACGAGCCACGAATCAGAACAGATGACTGTGCTGGTGTGAGAATATACTCCGGATAGTCCAAGATCTACTGATGTTCCTTAGTCATGGCTGCTCTCAAATTTTTGATATACGTTTCCGTCGGGTGGTCGTGTCAGGTCGGGACGAATAATGATGCCACCCATACCACAAGCCGACCTGATAACATTTCTACTGTCCAGCTTTCGGGCGAGTGAGGCATAGTGTCAAATCCCAATAGAAACCCATGTCCACCCTAGCCCATGCCTCCCCGATATACTCCCATCACCGCATATGCGCTAATGCAGCATACGTTTCGTATCCCAGTGATCATTGCACTCATCAGTAAAACCTTTGTCCAGATCCCATCTCGGACCTACAGTATCGGCACTGCTTCTGGCTCCAGTAAATGCAACACAGGTCCGGGGTTTCTTGGGATGGTTGCAAGCCACGACGTTACTAAAGCGAGCGGACGGTACATGGCTGCTGCTCGTGATTATGCTACAAAGAATGCGATGACCGCTGAGCCCGAATCATATAATCAACATCGAAACTCCAAAACAAACCTAAGATTTCAGCATTGCTTTCTATCTCGGGATAGTTGTTCTCTCGTCTTTATCTTCCCACACAAACATGTTCGTTATCTGGCGCTGCAGGACGATCTACACGAAGTACTCCGACCAGATCAATGTTATAGAGGAGGAGCACTCAGATACAATTTTGCCAATTTGACCAATGACCTTTGAGTAACCCGTGCAATAAAATCAATTCAATTCTATTGTGACCTTTTCACGAGTGTTCACCGCATCAATGATCTGAACGATCGAGTCAGGTGCAACTTGCCTTTTTCTACTTGTGGCGTCGTGATTTTCTTCGATCACAGGCGCGACGAAGTCGATGTTCACATCCGATTTGGAACTGCCTGACTTATTTCTCAATTGCTCAAAGCTTTGAGGAGGAACTGATATTCCTGCTTCTGCGGCGTTTTATGGACTCTCTCCAGCTTTCATATTTGTTAGTCGTAGTGCCATGATTTTGACACCGTCGACGGAATTTCGGCTGACATGAACATCAGTGACATTACTTTCGTTGGTCTTAGACTTATTGACATCGCTGACGGTTCCTGAGACTTTCTTGACCTTCTAATTGGAAGCATACATCCGACAACCTTTGAAGTTGGAAGTTACGAGGCCAGCGCAAGTATGAACTCGTGATCCCACAATGCGACGGGGGGTCGGAAGTGGGACGGATAGTTTCGGAAAATTGAGGGTTGTTCAGGATATTTGTTAGAAGTTCTCGCTTCTGCTGTCAATGTCATCTTACAGCTCTACTCTGTCCGACCTGTCATCACGCCGGATCGTCGCTTGGGCAAGAAGGAGAAATGAAAAAATATTCTAATGATTTATTACTTCGACTTGAAAGTTGGAATCATATGAGGCCAGATGGCCAATAGACACTAGTGTCTATAGGACAGTGATTTTTGCCTCATATGAGGTCAAACTCATGCCTGCAATGAATAAATTAAATCTTCGATTCTGTATCACATTTGAAAGGTGGAGTACGTCTACCGCCCACCTTGTACTCCTTTCGCGCTCAAGTACAAAACTTTATACAACTATTTCTAACTGCAATGAGTTAGTGCAGTGGTCTTCGGCTTGCTGGGAGAGCATCTGACCGTGAGTTCGATTCTCGCTGAGCGCCTTTGCGCTTCGAAATCCTCTCTGAGGACTCGACAAGTTCCGAATTAGTTCTGTTTCAGGATTCCTTTAAAGAACCCACTTGAACTGAAGACAGTGGACGGTGATATCTTGTAAAGGGGTATTCAATAGCGATGCAAAGAAATCGAGCAAGTTTTATGACGCCGATAGAACTGTTGGGGGCGATAAGATCTTTCTTAATCTCGGTACACTTTTAGAAGTGGGAACTATGATGTCAACCAGGGTAGCTCACCAACATGAGATTCAAACTTTACTTCCCAAATTACTGAAACATTTTAAAACTTACTTCTCATTTCCTTCATATTGGAAACAATGGGCCTCCTGGAGATGCTGCTTACAGCAATTTTTACCAGTTTCAGGATGACAATTATAAACTTTGCGGCGAATATTTCGGAAACAACGTGAACATATAAATTTCGATTTCTTCGTGTTCTTACAGAAAGAACAGCGAGGTTGACAGGCCGCATTTGGTGATGTCTCGTCAGACAATAGACATCTGCGCTTTGTGGAGGTTAGGTTGATCCCAAACCCACCGTCAAAGTCCATGTTGCCATTCGGGGTTTCAGCTGCAGACCCCGTACGAGCGTGCAAAGCTCCATAAAAACCATTATCAAATATTCCATCTGCCAGTTGGCAATAGAAATCGTTTGGAGCCAACATCGTACTCTTTCGGCATCCTGAGTCCAGCTTCCACAAGTCAACGATGCAGATAGCCAGTAGAGAGATTTCGACTATCATCGCCCAATCTTTAACCTCGAACTTCTGTTCCAGCCCAAGGTCATCCTGACAATAGCAGTTGTGCGTGCCAACCTGAGAGCATGTTCCATAGTAGTTCTCACATACTTTCGGAATGGAAATCTCAATGCTGTCCAGATGAGGGTTTGCGTCACAGGACCTCCACCTCTCACGGTATATGTTGTCACTAGCCGAGGCTGTCCCAGTACAGCTGATGGAATAGTGTCTATCCCAGTCAACCCACGTGACGGCCATCAGGTCGGGCTTACTAGTGCCCATCGTGATGTGAGAACCCTTGCCATCTACTTCCAGTCCGGATTGGTAGTCAACAGGGTAACCCTTTCTGGCTGTATTGACAACACCAGTAAACTTCATGCCATCGTCAGGAATTACTTTAGCTGTCTCAACCGACGTGAAGGACGGGTCAGCGTAGATGACCCTGTCCGTGTGGAACCATGGTTCAACCAATCTCAGAAGTACGGTGGTTCCATGCTTATAGCTGCCCTCGTACTGTTGGTGGACATTGTCTTCTGCTGAAAATATCAGCTCGAGAAGATTCATGATGCCACTGACACCGCGACAAGCTGACTTGATTTCACACCTACTTTCCGACTTGCGATCGAGTGACACATAATGTGGTATGTCAATAGAAATCCAGCTCCCCCTAGCCTGTACCACCTCGACATACTCTCATCGACGCATATGCGGTGAGACAGCTTGACCTTTGTGGCCCAATAATTATTAATTACATCAATAAAACCCTTCAACAGGTTCCATCTCAGATCAATAATCTCAGCGCTGCTTTCAGCTCCGTTAAATTCAATCCAGGTGCGGAGCTGCTCGAAACAGTTACGGGGCATTATGTCACCGAAACGCGCAGACGGAAATTGCTTGCTGCTCGTGATGTCGCTCCACAATGTGCGACGATTGCTGAACTGGCATCTTGTCACCAGGACCAGAATCCCGAAAAAGCGTAAAATTTCACCTTTGCTTGTTTTCTCGAAATACTGGCTTTGCAGTTCCCTGTTTATACACACAACCACACAATTCAGGTGACGCTGCGGGAACATCTACATGAAGTAGTCGGATGAGGTCAAGGATGCAGGGTATGAGCTCTCAGACACAATCACGTCGATTGGGCCAATGACGTTCCAAGGCTTCGTGCAAATGAAGGCATTCATTTCCAGTGTGACTTCGGCACGGTTCCACACAATACCATTGACCTCAACGATCGGGCCAGACGCATCTTCGCTTGTACTACTTGTGACATCGTGACTGTCTCCATCCATGGTTGTGACGAGGTCGATGTCAACACCCGATTCAGAACTGCTTCACTGATTTCCCAGTTGCTCAGAGGTTTGAGGAGCAATTGGGATTCCTGTTTCACCGTCGTTTTCCGGACTCTCTCCTGCCTTGATGTTTGCCAGCCGCAGTGACATGACCTTGATACCATCGGCAAGCTTCCAGCTGACATTCACATCAGTGACATTTCTGCCGTGGACCTTGGACTTCTTGACATCTCTGACGGTCCCAGAGACTTTCTTGACCTTCCAGTTGGCACCGTATATCCACCGACACTTGGAGTCGGAGATTACAAGGCGAGCGCGAGTATGAACTCGCGATCCAACGATGCGACGGGGGTTGGAAGTGGGAGACATGGTTTTTGAAAATCGAGGACTCTTCGGGATATTCGGTGGAATTCTCGCTCCTGCTGTCGGTGAAGTTGGACAGCTCTAGCCTGTCCGAACTGTCAACACTATAGGGCGTCCCTTCGGCAAAAAGAAGAAGTTAAAAACTATTCCAAATGATTTTATATTTCGACTTGAAAGTTGGCCTCATATGAGGCCAAATGTCCAATAGACACTAGCGTGTTACACATATCGACGGATCATTGGCTACAGAGTACACAATACAAAAAAAAAGAGCGAAGGATACAGAACCAGTTGCGGTCTCCCCTTCCAGTTTTTGTCCGTTACAGTTTTTGTCCATTTCCGTTTTTGTCCATTTCCGTTTTTGTCCATTACCGTTTTTGTCCAGTACAGTACCAAAATGCATGTTGGTTAAAATAAACTCAGCAAAGTGTGGGATTCACTACTCAAAAGGGCCACAATCTCTGGCCCCCTCAGTCATTGTCTGCACCATTTCGTTTGAAAGATTCCTGCAATTGAGACCAGACGCTGCTACAACGGAGTTGTGTCGACCTGATGGCTACCTCACTCCAACACGCGCTTGCAGATTCAGCGCTGCCTCACGATGAATGGGAAAAGCGTTACGGAGCCTTCTTGGCTTTGACTGCGCGACTGCTGGGATCAGCTCCGAATTTTTCAGCAACCGTTCATTCCTCGGAGCTAACCATCAGGTTTTATTTTGGAGCCTTGCGATCATGTCTAAGGATTCCATTCTGCGATCTTGGCTTTGGCCGCATCTCTGCACCGCAGAGAAGACTCATTCTAGTAGAAGGGTCGCTGCGGCAAGGGTGTATGTACTGCGCCACCCATTGCGCTGCAGTAGGTGATGTGTTGCGCGGCTCGGCGCTGGATCAATGCGTGATGGATGGTGGATTGCGAAGCAGGAATAATGAGTCGGCTTCGGACCGCCTTTTGAAGAAAATTGTGCAGGAAGCTTGTCGGTTTCCGGGTGTCATTGAAAATAGTACAAAAATTGCGTTTGTAAAGGAGTTCGGAGAGGAGGGGTATTTGGAATTGGCATCTATGCTTTGCTTCATGGGTTGGCTAAATTGGATGATGGATGCTTTTGGTATGCGCATCGAAAGTGCAATGGTCCCGTTTGCAGAGGCTACGTTGAAAGATGCATCTGTTGAGTATGTCACGGATGGTGCTGTGGCTGAGGATGGGCAAAGAGGTGTTGGAGAAAAACAGTTGGAACGAGCATTGACACCGAGTTTTTGGCATCGCATCGCAGCTTATGTACGCAATGCTGCAGATCTGATCGGTCTGGTAAGGCACATCGTAGTAGCTGGTTATTATGAAACGATGTGGTTTCGTGGGATACCGAGCACGAAGAATGCTTTAGATCTGCTGACAGCGACGGAGCTAGGGTATCTCCCGAAGTTTGTTGCGGCCGTGGACGATATTACGTTAAAGCGAGCTCTGGTCTTCGGCCTGCGCGATATTTTGTTTCGTGACTCGCTGACGTCTTGGACAAGGCGGGAAAAGTTCTTGTATATGTTCATTTTCTCGAAAGGAGTTGGAAACGGAGTTTTAGAAGAAGATTGCACTCGACTTATTGAAGTTCTAGACTCACGCGTGTGTGTAGAAAGCAAGTCGTGCAATTATGGTGGAGCTGATAGCGTTTCAGAGCGAAGTGTCCCGCTCGCCCAGGAGCTCAAAGAATTGCTTTTCAAAACAAAGGATGAATTGCAACCCCCTCATGACAAGTTTTCGGCTGGGTGCGAGTTTGTCGCTGCATGTTCTGGGCGTGCTACTGGCCTGAATGAGTTTGTAGTCGGAAATCTTTTGAGATATGCACCGGAGCGGAAGGATACGATTGATCTCTCCGGGCTAGTTGCAATGTGCGGGTTTATACACCGCGCTGTCGTGTTCAATTGTTAGTTGAGATGATGGAGTATGTGGCTTTCGCTTGTAAGAGTGAAAAGTATATGGAAAAGCACAGAGGAAACTGTATGAGTTTCACTTTCTGTTCTTGCTCTGTGCCACAATCATTGCTACAGCTCTTTAGCTTGTTTATGTTACTCTAGTGTAAAGGGGAAACTTTACTTGGTGATACCCATTCTGAAGGTGTGCGACGAGAATGGCTGAATTTTCTCGTCAAGACGTTTAAAGTACCTCATCAGCTGTGCTTTATGTGGACAGAGAGAGTTCTTAGGTTTTGAGCGCAGTATCAATTTGAAGCTTGAACGAACTGCTTATTCCTGTGGTCTTGCGTTAAAACTGCAACGCAGGCCCATATCTGAACTTTAAGAACAGGTTGACAAGAACTTTATGAACGAAAGCTCCACCACGTGTGCGCATGATTATGAAGTCTGGAAGCTTCGAATAGCAGAACTCGTCACCCATTTAGCACGAAATCCTGTGGTATCCAGCAAAATAGCGCAGACAGATCGTTCCGCGAACCAGCAGGAACAACTCTTTCGATCAACAGCAAGCCTCTGTACTAGCTTATCACTTTTCCTCTGGCAACTGCCTCCACATCCTGCAGCAGTTGTTTGGAATGCACTTGGATTTTATCCCCATGTGAAATTGAAATGTATTCTGTGGAGTGCGAGAAGCTGAAAGCTTCTCACGTAGCAGTCGTGCAATTTCAGGACAGAACAACCTCTTCATTGTGACGTGTCTGGCAATTTTAACTACGAAAACCCCCTAGTGTCGATTGAGCATTGGGCCTCGTATGAAATCAAATTTCGCGGAGATTTTAAACGGCCACGGAGATGTCCACATTGGCTGTTCTTCGTATCTACTAAAAGGTCTTCGAGTGCTCTGTTCTGGCAGAGTGGACCTGCAAAAAAACTCAGCGAACCTTTTGCTCAGCCAAAGTTTTGGTGGAACTGAGTACGCTACCGTTTGTTTTGATATCATACAAGGGTGTGAGGTATATTTCACGTATAACATCTAGCATATTCGTCTTCAGAATTGTATAACTTACATACTTTCTCGGTGGTCAGATGGCCTCATGCGAGGCCAAATGGGCAATGGACACTAGACAATACTTCGTGTGTACTGTCGTAGTTAAAAAGAACGTTGTGTGTGTGAATGCTTTTTTCTTTTCTGAAAAACTCTTTAACATCAACGAAAATTCACACCAGATATGTTGTACCACCAACATAAAATTCCGGCAGTAGGAGACAATTGTCTCGTGTTTGAAGTGGTAGATGTTGTCAAATTGTGAATCAAATCCTGAACCGACATTAGTAAGAACAAACACCTCGACCGCGAAGCAATTCAGCGGGGGTTCTGGAATATCGTCGGAATTCGTTGCGGAGACAGTTTTTAAACGATTCTTACGTTTGGCTAATACGCTTCGGTCCAGATAATTCCAACCTGTTTGCCCATCTGGAAAGACCACTTCATCGTCGAGCTATATACCTCTGTTTGACCACAGGTACACGAGGGGGGTTTTCAGTCTAATGACTTGTTCACTTCAGCTAGCTCTCGCTGATAAAGCCCTCTCTGAGAATGAGTTGAAAAAGCGCTTCGGGCCGTATCTAGCAATAGCCGCGCAACTGCTCGGTTCACCTCCCAGTTTTCCTGCTTTCGTGCACACCTCAGACTTCACCATCTCAATATTCTTTGGACTCTTTCGATCTTGTTTTCGGATCCCATCATGTGATCTTGGTTTTGGTCGCCTCTCGGCACCACAAAGGAGACTGGCTCTACTAGAGAGTTCTCTGCAGCAGGGATGTATGTACTGCGTGACGCACTGCGCGGTAATGGGGGATGTCTTGCGCGGATCGAAGCCCAATCAATGTGTGATGGAAGGCGGATTGGAAAACGCCCGCGAAGAGTCGACGACCGATCGCCTTTTGAAGAAAATAGTACGGGAAGCTTGTCAGATTCCTAGTGCTATTGAAGAGAGCACAAAGAAAGAGTTTCTAAAGGTGTTTGGAGAGCAAGGGTATTTTGAATTGGCATCCATGCTTTGCTTCATGGGTTGGCTAAATTGGATGATGGATGCATTTGGTATGCGCATCGAAAGCGTGATGGTCCCATTTGCAGAGGCTACGCTGAAAGATGCATCTGTCGAATATGTCACGGATGGTGCTGTGGCTGAGGATGGGCAAAGAGGTGTTGGAGAAAAACAGTTGGAACGAGCATTGACACCGAGTGTTTGGGATCGCCTCGCAGCTTATCTTCAAAATGCTGCGGGTCTTGTTGCTCTCGTGAAGCACGCAGTAACAGCAGGGTATCAGGAAATGGTGTGGTTCCGAGGGATTCCCAAAAACAACGATGAATTGGATCTGCTGACTGCCACGCAATTGGGATATCTTCCAAAGTTTGTTGCTGCTGTGCAAGATGCAGTGCTAAAGCGTGCTTTGGTTTATGGCCTGCGCGAGAGTTTGTTTCGTGACTCGCTGACTACATGGACGCGTCGAGAAAAGTTCATCTTTATATATATTTTTTCGAAAGGAGTGCGATATGGGGTTCTGGAAGAGGACTCTATCCGACTCATCGAGCTCATGGACTTAGATGGTGGTGCGGAAAGTGTTCTTCAGAATTTTAAAGGAGCTGGGGAATTGTTAAACAGTAATGTGGCACTCGCAGGGGAGCCCACAAGAATACTTACTAGGATAAAGGATGTGTCGCAACCGCCATACAACAAGTTTTCGGCTGCCTGTGAGTCTGTGCATGCATGTGCCGGACCATCCAACGGTCTAACCGAGTCAATCACCGCAAACCTTCTGACATTTGTTCCAGAGCCGAAAGATGTTTCTGATCTGGCCGGGCAAATCGCACTGTGTGGATTTTTACATCGCGCTGTAGTGTTTTGTTGCTGATTGAATCGAACTGATGTCTCGTTCAAGTACACTCTTCCGCAGAGGACAAGATGGAGTACATCATTCAGATTTGTTGTGGTTGTGGTTGTGCTAGGTTCCGCTCATGCTCACCGGCAGCACTGCAGCTGGTAATGGATCAAAAAGAACGAGACGATAAAAGTTGTTGTTCTCGACATGGACTCTGTTAGAAATCGCACCACCTGTCTGTTGTTGATTACTACATTTCTTTGTCTCTCTCTACATTCCGCGATATAGTTGTTCTTTGAAAACAGAGCAGAATCTTGTTCCTACATTTGAGCCACAACTCATCTATGAAATCTAATGCGTTCATAGCAGGAACCAATGTGTGATTCTACAATTAAAGGTAAATTTGGAGAAAAAAAACAAGTGTGTCACATAATGTGTACAACGGACGTCTCGGAGGATATGGCTGTCTTCGGAGGGGGGACGACTTCGAGATGAAGTGCCTTCAATGCACCAGGACCAAGTCATTTTTGACTCTTGCATACCACCAAATGAGAAACAGTGCTTGCTCTGTAGTACAGTATTTGGTCTAAAAGTTGCACGCTCAGTCCTTTAAAATATGGAACAGAGTTAACAGATATACAGTATCTTAACGGTTAAAATCGAGAATCAATACGGATTGCTTCTAGGGCTTTGCACACATCGGTGAAGCAATTTGCCACTATAGCTGGCGAAGGCGATTCCTCCTTTGCATTCAAGCACTAAAGACTATTCTCTTCTAATCGAAAGGAAGATGTTCTCAGGATAGGAAGAGGGTGGACAGGGCATTGGATACCTTTGGAACTATAGCGGCTCAGAAGGATCAGAGTGGGAGAACAAGTATCTGCAATACCGTTAGAACAGGCACGGTGTTTTATAATGCAATGTTTTGCGTTCAGGGGTGTGAGTTGTTCCTGCCACCCCTCACCGCAAGTGCGTAGATATACAGATAAGCACTACGGATCGCTTTCGCAAACGTTTCTATATTGCGATATCGATGGAAAGTCCACTCTCTAAGCGGAAGTAGTTTCAGCATGTGAGATAGTATCGGCCACGCAGTTCAAATTGTTCCTGCGGTCAAAAGAAATTAGTCACAAGGGTACAACATCGGCAGCGTACGAGCTGCTCGCGCCTCTAGCTCTCTTCCAGTCAACACATTCGAGTTCTTATATTCTATTTTCCGACCCACAACTTACACACACCCTGGCGCGGGGTAAATCACATCCTGACGCAGATGTTCATGATTCGAGTTTTTGAGATTCAGTTTAATGTCCAGTGCAGCCCGAGAAAACGCCAGTACGGAAATCCATGCGAAGGTGTAATTGTCTGCCCATGTTCACCCATAGGTGTGATAAACAAGTGCTGGAAGTCAAGCTTTCGATGTACTTGACCCCGGCCGGCGAAATCCACTGCTGACCGTCGCTGCACTCCCGCTGCTTTCAGTTCTAAGAAAACTATCTCGCCCACTTCGTATGGAGGTCGTTGTCGGAGTTTGACCACCCATTTCAATACTGCCTAAGCCGTTGAGTTGACTTTCTTGAGTAGAAGCCGGTCCTTCGCTATCTGCACTTCTTCCGTGATGTCCGTCTCCAGCTTTTGACTTCTCGCAGTACATCTTGTATACATCGTTATAAAACTGCGTAAACTGACGTGGGTCAGTTTTTCCCTTCTTCTTAAACTGGACGGCACTCAGACCGTCATCAAGCTTCGAGATAATAATTACTGCACTCACGACTGTGACTCCCTTCTTCGAGTCACATCTAATCTTGTACCTAGATTCCCCCCTCACCGTCGGTCTGGTAATGGACGAGCTTCCGTACGCTCGCAATAACTCTTGCAAAACTACAAAGCAACGCCGCGGTTCCATCAATGAGTGAAAATGCGTGCAACTCTTGACTACCAGTGGCGAAGATGGCTTTCTAAAACGTGCCTTCGCGGAACTCACACTTGGCAACAGAGAAGCAAAAAGAGGATTTGAAGCCGGAATGTGCTTCACTCGCGGCCCAGGAATGTCCAAAAGGAACGGGCTGACTGGGGTGCTTGCGTCAAGGTGCTGTGATGCGGATGGGGAATTGGAAAACGCAGCTGTCGACTGCGACGGCCCATTCCTTTCAATTTCTTCTCCACCCGCATCTAGAGTTGACCCTGCTGACGGTGCAGTACCAACATCTGACCCATTCGATTTAGCTTCCGACCTTCGTTCGATTAGTTTTCCAGGTACGAGAGCGTTGTGGAGATCTACATTTTCGGGAGCTAGTTGGGTGACGGGCATATATGCTGGGGTGATGTGAAGTCCAGCCTTAGAGTGTGGCATAGGTGATTGTGACCTGGTAAGCATATTCGCGGCTGTATTCTCTACAGCATTGGCGTCCATCACCCGTTTGGCAGAGGGCAACACATCATCCTCGCCGAGCCGAAACGTGACGCTTCCTCCACGCCTCATGGAGGCTGTCAGCGAGTCTTTCGGATCTGCAAAGTGAGAGGAACCAAATGAACGCATCGACGTCGCTGGGGAATCAGTCTTAGACGCAGCCTCTGACGTATCATCGTAGCTACGTGAAGTCAATCGTGCAGGTGTAGATTGACCGGACGAGGATCGTGGGAAAGGCCGCTCTCTTTGCATGTGGGACGGCATGGACGAAAGGGTTCCATCAGATTCGCGGTTTGCATGACGTTGCGAGTGTAGCTCCTCTGCTGATGCGCTCTTCCCAGTAGGACCAGTTCTCCGCCGAACCGAGGTTGAGCATTGCACACCGCCCGTTCGGTGCCCATTCATTCCTGTGCTCGGCGTCACATCAGTAGCTTCAACTGATGCAATAGTCACTCTGCGTTTACTTTGCTTCTTCTTGGATGAGGAAGCAGACGAACTCTTTCGAGAGATGTAGTCGTTGGTACCTTTTCCATTCGTATGACTTGCATTGCCCTGATTGTCACTCAATTTCAACGATTCAGCAGAACTGGTGGTAGTTGAACAGATGTGCTCTGACGATGAATCTGCCGAGCGATGTGTTTCCTGTACGGTCGACCTCTGTACGGAATGCAATGAAGTTGAAAGCCCTTCTCGCATATTACCATTGGGTTGCCGATCTGAATCCAACCAGTCCTTTGAGATAGAATGGGTTGCGTTCCGCGACGATGGCGTGGTTCTGAGAAGCGACGGCTCGGGTTGTGGTCCAAATCGACTTGCAGCGAATGAATGCTTGCGTCCAAAGTTTTCGCGAGACAACCCCGCTGTCCATAAATCGTTGAGCATGGAGCTGTCCATTTCAAATTCATCAAAATCCGGAATCATGTCGTAGTCTTTCATCATCTTGCACCAAACCATTTTGTCCGCATCGGTTTTCACCCAATCCTTATCGGGCCGAAATGGCGGTCTTCGCTTTGATGCGGCACGCGCCGAGTCAGAGTTCCTCACGACGTTCAAGAGTGAGCGCACCTTTCCTTTTGAAGTCTGCGGTGAGCTTTGCGCCGGTAGCTTCCTGTCAGACGTAGAGCTATCAATGTCTTCGACTGTTATCAATTCGTGGGTAGCGCGTCTGTACTTGTCTCTCCGATGAGACGGGCCGTGGTTGGTAGAGTCATCATGTGATGCTGGACGAGATCCAACGCGCGGTCTACGGCGAACAGAGACCGCCGTGACTGTGCCGTCATGCGAGCTTGAGCGCACAAGTTTGGGTTTCCGAGACGCGGGGCTCACTCCGAGCATGCTCTTTCGTTTTGAAGGCAGAGCATCGGCCGCAAACATAGCTGTTCCAAGCGAGACAGACTCCATAATCGACTGCGACTTGCGAACCCCAATCACCTCGACCTCTCTCAGATAGCCTGACGATGGCGATGGATGATGCGACAAGTGCAGCGGTGATATCTCTTTGGCCGACGGGAGACCGAAATTCTTACTACCCAGATGGTACGAATGCGCAGGGGTCCTCCACAGCTCTGCGGCTCGGTCCCAAAGCTGTCGCTTGACACGCCTGCGCATGCGGGCGCGCGTCTCGGTCCCAGGATCGCCCATGCTTGGGTCGCGCTGTACATTGCCAGTCTCTGGAGGTTCTTCACCTTCAATGTCGTTCATCGAGTACGCGCGACGCTCTGTCGGATTATTATCGCTACTTGCACCTGGCCCATTCTGCCCACGTACCTGCTTCCCGACAAACAAACTCTGCGGCAGCTCCTGAGCTTCCTCCAACTCTGAGTCATTGTCATCGTCCGAATTCGGAAGAATACCATCACCCATCCCTCCCAACACATGCGATCGAAACCGTGACAATGGTCCAATAGACTCCACAAACGACTGCTCGCCCTCCAACATCCTCTCCACCCTCGCTGTCGCCGAGGCGGTGGTCGTAGCACCCCTCTTCGCATGCAAGACCCCCTCCGCAACATCAGCCTCATCCGTGGCACGACTCTCCGCCATGGAGGACTCCTGCACTGGGGCAATCCTCTCGAGCGTGTCTGGGTGCACTGTGAGCCCCTGCGACATTGCTGCAAGCTGGCTTTCCACCGACTCAACACGCGTGCCAAAGTCCAGACTATCCGTCCGCATTCCCGCGCCACCCCGCCCCATACCTGCGTCCACGCCATTATTCGTCATCGAAAACTTCATGAGCAGCGAGGCCTGTCCCGATACAATCCCCGCCATATCATGCGTAATCGGGTCTGGTGACACCGAGCGCGGCGAGGTCGTGGATGACGACAAGGCGGCTGGGGTGACTACCACAGGAGCAACCGTCACGTCAGGCACGGTCGCTGCCGAAGGCACTGAGCCGGACCCAGGCTTCGAGCGCACAGGCTCGTGCATCGCAACCGGCTCTACCGGTAATGGCGGCGCCGGCGGTAGTGGCGGCTCCAATGGGGCCATCTCCAGCACGTGGTCTCTTTGCAACTCTGTCAGCGGCGGATCTTCGCGTAGCGGCGGCGTGGTCTCAAAGCCCGGTTCAGATGAAAGACAAGGCATCTCGTCTTGCGGTGTCGCGTCGTCCGGCACAGGTTCGTCTGCATACATACCCGTATGCACCTCGGCATCATTGTACCACGGGTGCTGCCTGACGTCTGCGAGCGAGTAGCGCTCGATAGGTTCTGTCTTGAGCAGGTTGCTGATAAGATCAATGAGGGACTCGGAAAAGAAGGACGGGTAGGACAAATCGCACCGCAATATGCGCTTAAACAGCACGTCCATTTCATCGTCATCAAATGGCAATGCACCGGCGACAAGCACGTACAGAATTATGCCGCACGACCAAGCGTCGACTTTGGCACCAGAGTAGCCGCGCGCATCAAGATTGATAATCTCTGGGGCAACGTAGTTGGGTGTACCGCACTGCGTGTGCAAGGTAAGAGAGCCTGTGACAGACTCAGCGCCCGAGGAAACGGAGGCCTTGAGAGCGGACAAGCCAAAGTCGGTAATCTTCAAGGTGTTGTATTCATCCAGCAACAAATTCTCCGGCTTGAGGTCGCGATGGTACACGCCGTGGTCATGGCAATGCTGGAGTCCCTCGATCAGCTGGCGAAAGTAAAAACGGGCATACGGCTCAGAGAGACGCTTGTGCCTCTGAATCTCATCGTAAAGCTCCCCCCCCCTGACAAGCTCCATAACAATAAACACCTTTGTCGACGTCGACAGAACCGACACCAACGAGACAGTATTCCGATGCCGCAAACGCTGCATGATATCAATCTCCTTCTGAACCTGCTGTGACAAGACCCGCTCCCTCACCAAGCGCTTATTCAAAATCTTGCACGCAAACCTCTGATGCGACACGGAATGCAGCGCAACTTTCACCTTGCCAAACGACCCCACGCCCAGCGTCTCCATGAGGATATACGGCCCCACCTTTAGGTACCGCTCCGTCCCGGCCATACTCCCTCCACCCTCCAACACACACACTCACGCCTCACACTCACACACTCACACTCACAAACAACACTCCTTCACTCTCCTTGTCACCCAAACGCAATCGCAAACCACCTTCCTTTCCCCCTCTCCCGTCCTTGAACCTCCTCTCCCCCCCGCGCACAGCACCCCCTTACCTTCTCTCACACAGAAACAAACAGACACCAACAGACACCGACAGACACCGACAGCCAAGCACACCCACCCACACACCCACACACACCCACACCCACACCCACACCCACACACAAAACACACTCAAACACAAACACGCCCAAACACAAACACACTCGTAAACACACACTCAAGCACACACTCAAACACACGCTCAAATACTCTTTCAAACACACACCAACACCAACACACACTAACACATTCACTCACACTAACACAAACACACCATGCACGGCACCACTCCGTACACACACCGACCGACCGACCGCCCGCTCGACCACCCGACACAGACGATACGCGCCACACCACGACAGTGTACACCACCACCCAAACTTGTCCAGCACGGCCCCCCACCCCC